>MDKI01022646.1:0-27443 GCA_005239505.1 Nicotiana paniculata
GAACAATCAACCAAACTATATTAATATCACCATAAGTTTATCCCCCAACGAGTTCCACCAAAATACTAGATTAAGAAAATTAGATACTCATATTCATAAGAATCAATTCTAAAATAACTTGCATAATTGAACTACAAAATAATAAATAAAAGCTATAAAAATCAATGTTTGCTTCACTGGGTACTAATCCACAGGTTTTTCTTCACTTCAATGGCTTCTCCCACTTTAAAGTTGTGTTCTTGGGTCTATTATATGTTTGGGATAAATCCTAAACGTGTAGGGGACTTCTATTCCAACCGAGAAACACTTAAAATCTTCAAAACTCGGGTTTGACCGGATCAGGGGCCAGGTGTTACAGGCAAAACGCCTGGATAATGCCTAGCCAGGCCTGGCGTTTGGGCCCTGACGCCTGGATAACGCTTGGGATCACCAGGCTTTATAGCCCAAACGCCCGGCTAAAGCCTGGTGTGGCCAGGCTTTTCAGCTCAAACGCCCGGGTACAGCCGGCTTCGCTCCTTTTCGCCTCTTAAGCGTATTTTCGACGTTCATGCATCAATTTAGCTCGGTTTCCATCTCCAATGCACCTACACATAAAATAGACTCCACTATGCACATAAAAAGTGTATTTTTATCATTAACTCTCATAAAATGTAAGGCACATAACGTGTTAAACCATGAATTCTAGCCACACATCACATACCACAAATGAGTGGATTGTGGATCAGGTGCCACACATCACATAGCTGTGTCTAAGGACCTATTATCAAATTATCATACTAGGAAGATATCTCGGGATATAGTACATTTACTTATAAGGGATAGGATTCATATTTCTCATTATGGCCATGCATCATTATTTGGTACTAGAGTCATACATAATTTTTTATTTGTACGAGACTTCAAATTTAACCTCCTATCAGTGTCCAAACTAACAAGAAAACTCAAATGCTCAGTGAACTTCTTCCCTGAATTTGTTCTGTTTCAGTATCTTTACAGTGACAAGTGAAGGGGATTGGTAAGGAGACAGGTGGCATGTACATTGTCGAAGGCAACAGTAATAATGATACTAGGAGTTGTAATGTAGCACCAACAACTAGAATAAAGGAAAATTATAGGATATGGAACCAGAGACTTGGTCATCCCTCAGCTCCAGCTATGAAGAGTATGAATTGGTTAGGAAGGATTGTAAATAGTAACCTGCTGAATAATTATCCAGTGTATCATTTAGCTAAACAAACCAGGTTGTTGTTTCCTACTAGTGTTTCAAGAGAACCATTTCCCTTTGATCTTGTCCATATGGACTTATGAGGTCCTTATAAGATTCCTACTTTTGACAAGAAATACTACTTTCGTACTATTGTGGGTGACTTTACTAGATATACATGGGTTCACTTGTTATAACTTAAATCTGAAGCTATTGTTGCAATTAAAAATTTCTTGTCAATGATTAAAAATTAGTTTAGAGTGATGGTAAAGGTCTTAAGATCTGACAATGGCACAGAGTTCTTCAACTCTTAGTGTAATGAATAGTTGCAGAGCTTCGAGATATTGCATCAAATTAGTTGTGGAGAGAAAGCACAGGCACATCTTGCATGTAGCAAGAGCATTGAGGTTTTCTATCTAAAATGCCCATTAGATACTTGGGCATATGTGTAACCACTACAGTATACCTGATAAACAGGTTGTTATCCACAACTATCAAAGGAAAAAGTCATTATGAAATGTTGTATGCCAAGCCTCCATTCCTAGATCACTTGAGAGTGGTAGGGTATTTATGTATTGCCGCATTAGTTCCTAAAGGAGATAAGTTTGCTGCAATAGCAAAGACATCAGTCTTGACGGGGTATCCAGAGAGACAGAAGGAGTATCTGCTGGAGCTGGCCACCAAGAAACTGTTAATAAGTAGAGATTTGGTGTTCAAGGAGTCCATATTTCCTTTTGCAATAATGCAGCAATCCTCAACTTCCACTGGATTTTTTGCTGATGACTTTGGTACTTCCATGTTTTATATCAACACATCTTCTACTAAAACACCTGTAGAATCTGCAGACAACTTGCATGCATTAGATCAAAACCAGGAAGTGCATGTAGAGGACAATGCAACTAAAAAGAGTGAAGAGGGAGATGATGGTTTGCAAGAAGTCTCTCTATCAAAATATTCCTTTTATGATATGCCCACAGAAGGTACTCATATTTCCACTCAATATATGGCCCCATATGTTACTCATGTTCCACTGAAAAATCTTCTAAGAATTCCATATATGTTATTTTGCTGAAGGATTATGTTACATTTCATAAAGGAACTATCAGGTATCCTATCACTAACTACCTCTCCTATAACAGTATCACTCCAAAATATCAAAGTTACTTGGCTAAGTTCTCTGCGCTAGTTGAACTTAAAACCTTCAAACAAGCTGCAAAAGAAGTTAGGATGCTTGAACAATGAAGCAGGAGATCAAAGCTTTGGACATAAAAATAGGTATATATAATAAAGTATCAAGAAAATTAGGACACTGAAAGGTTTACAGCTAGGCTAGTTGCAAAAGGTTATAGCCAATAGGAAGGCCTCGATTACCATGTCACTTCCTCCCATGTGGTAAAGATGGTTACTAAGAGATCAGCAATAGCTCTAGCAGTTTGAAAGGGCTTTCATTTGTACCAGATGGATGTGCACGATACTCTCTCAAGGTGACATTTGTGAAGAGGTCTACATAGACATGCCTAAAGGTTTTAGATTGCAAGTTGCTCAAATTTTTATATGGGCTCAAGAAGGCATCAAGACAATGGAATATCAAGTCGTCTGATGCACTAGTGGAAGCAGGTTTTATCCAGAGCAATCATGATTACTCTTTTTTTACCTTGAAAATTCCAGAAGTCACGGTGATCATTTTAGTTTATGCCGATGACTTGCTTATCACAAGAAGCATTGATCATTTGATTATTAAAAAGCAGGTGTTGCACCAGAGGCTCAAACTGAAGGATCTAGGTGAGCTCAAATAATTCTTGGGCATTGAATTCTAAGGTCCAAGGCTAGGGTGATATTGAACCAGAGAAAGTATGTCTTAGGACTCATCTCTGAGATGGGACTCAGTGGCGCTAAGCCAACAATTACTCTGGATGATGTACAACGATCTGCCTTTAGATGATGTTGGGCAGTATCACAGGTTGATTGGTGGATTTACATATGTAACTACTACAAGGCCTAACATCAGTTATATCATCCATACCTTAAGTTAGTTCATACAATAACCTAAGAAGTCTCATTGGGAGGCTGCTCTTAGGGTGGTTAGATACTTAAAAAATGCCCAAGACTAGGGGTGTTCATTCGTATCGGTTTATCGATAAATCGAATCAATTATTTGTTATCGGTTTATCGATATCGGTTTATCGATTTGTCGATTTTGATTTCAAAATTTTCCTTATCGAATTATCGATTTCGATTTCAATTTTGTCCTCTTCGGTTATCGGTTTATCGATAAACCGATAAGATATACTAAAAAGACAAATATACCCTTATTCTATAATACTCTTTCCTTCACCCTAAGTCTCTAACCCTTTTATTTTCTCTACCCATTATTCAGCGCCGCTTTTACCTTTCTCCCTCTCTCCATTTTCTTTTTTCCCTTTCCAGCTCCGGCGAACTCCCTTGGGAATTCCATTTTCTTTTTCCCCTTTCCAGCTTCGCCGTATTTTTCTATAAGGTAATTTGGTTTCTGCCTTCTAAGGTCCACTAATTGCCAGGAATGCAGCTTTAGCTGTTGAAAGCGCTAAGAACTTATACAACTACATCATTTTAAACCTCCCTTTAAAGAACTTGCTGAACTTTTAAACTAGGTCTTATGTATAGGTTCTAATTATTTTATGTGAAGGTTTTCCATTTAAAAATCTGTCTTTTTTTACCATAAGTCCATTTGTTATGCAGGACTGGTACTGTTCTTGAAAATGAGCAAAGTGAGATCTGAAAGGGCTTCATTAGAAATGCATAAGGCACTAACTCATATTTTTACGGTGCTTCTCTACCATTTTATGTATGCCAATCAGAATCATGATTTTCAGACTGCAGAAAACTTCTTTGTCTTGTCGTACTGAGATCTTTTATAGCTCTAGTTTTAAGAACTGGCATCTTGAATAAAGTGCAATGTTTCTCCTTTTTTGGCCTGTTGAAACTTAGTGCTCATGACATAAATTGTGAAAGATTATTTCCTTGTGAGATTTGATGTTTTTTTGTATTTCTTTCAATTGAAGGTTGCAGGCTTGGCAGTTTTTTATGTCCTATGTTTCACTTCAAGTGCCTTTGTCGCCATATTCACAGATATACCTGTATGTCTTCTGTTGTCTCATTAGATTGTCTTTTGTTTTGGATGCATAAGTTTCAAAAAGATAATACCTTATCTTGCAGCTTCTATTTCACTGGCATGGACAAAAGATAAATGGTTTTTGTACATCACTTCTCATGGTTTTGTATTATTTTATAGGTACTCTTATAACTTATCCTTATTTGATACTACAACATGATCTGAGATTCTGGACTTAATATGCAAATTAGTCAAATGTTTAGGTTGATGATTCCGGTGAATAGCATTAACATCTCAACCAGTATAATGGATTTCTGTTAATCTTATAATGAAAATTTCTGCTCTCCGCCTGCTAGTTGCTGTTAACAATTATACCTAGGAGTGTGCATTTGAATCGGTTTATCGATAAATCGAATCGATTATTTGTTATCTATTTATCGATAAATCGAATCTGAAAGTGCATTTGGTACCGGAGGGCGTATTCTTGACCAATTTAGGAGTTCATTAACTCCTAAATTGGTTGAAACTCTAGTGTGCCTTAAAGATTGGCTTCGGAGTGAATCGCTTCCTGTAGATGTTGAGGAAGATTTAGATTTTCTCGAGATACTCGAGGAAGGTATGTATATTTTAATTAATTTTATTGTATTGCTTAAGATAGTTAAATAATATATTAATTGTTTGACTTGTTAATATATATTCTTATAAGATTTTACTAATCTTGGGAAAGAAGCTTCCATCGACGATGTTTGCTAGAGTTTGTTAGCTGCTATGTAAGTTCTCCATTTTAAATGATATACTTGTAAAAGAATGTGATGTATTACAAAGTTATTAATATTTTTCTTAATTTTTTTCAGGTTTTTAAAGGTTAGGACTTTCAGCAAGGGATACCACATTTAAGGAATGATCATATTTAAAGCTCAAGGGAATGATGTTCAAATTAATGGAAAACAGAATTAGTTGATGATGTTATTTTTTTTTTTTATTTATACCGTTGGAGTGTTGGTGGCATATTTGATCCCTTACTTTAGTTTCGTTGCATGTGCTTGTTGACACAATTTTTATGTTATAAACGGTGTTCGTCTTATTTTAGCTTCTTTTTGTCCATATTAGTTAGGCGTGTTTATAGCGATATAATTTCCGTGGAATCCCGTAAATTTTCTCATTGGTGTAACTGATAAATCGAAATCGAAAAAATCGAAACCTTATTGAAACGATAACGATAAGCATATATACAAATCGATAAGTAATTATCGATAAGGGTCAAAATCGAATGCACACCCCTACCCAAGACAAGGAATTTGGTTGAGGTCTTACCTTATAAAGGAGTTGCAATGTTGTGTGACTTAGATTGGATAGTCTGTCCTGATACGAGAAGATTTGTCATAAGTTATGTGGTCAAGTTTGGTGACTCTCTCATTTCGTGAAAGTCCAAGAAGCAACAGACTATGTCAAGAAGCTCAGGTGAAGCTGAGTATAAAAGCATGGCTTTAACTGTGGCAGAGGTCACCTGGTTACTGGGACTGTTTCAAGAACTAAGAGTTGCCATCAACACTTCGGTTGTGGTGCTACGTGACAGCAAATTTTCCATCCAATTGGATGTTAATTTCATTTTCCATGAGCGCACAAAACACATTGAGATCGATTGTCATTTCATCCGAGACAAAATCAAAGCATGGGTGGTGAAAATTATCTGTGTGCATTCCAAAGATCAATTGTTGATCTACTGACCAAGAGCCTCTGTCAAGCTCCGCATATCCATCTTCTTGGCAAGCTTGGTGTGCTAAAATTTTTTGCACCCACTAACTTGAGGGGATTATTGTGTGATCAAGTATCCAACGTGGCAACTCTACGGTTAGTTGTTTGTTTTAAGTGTGCCAGCTCAAAATTTAATAGTTAGTTAGTTATTTAGTTAGTTAGTGCTTTGTACAATACAAATACAGTGTTATCGACCGAGAATGAGATGAGAATCATTTCACAAAGTATCTGTTTCTTCTCTGTTTCTCTCCTCTAGAAGCTTCCAGCATTGGAGAAGCATAGAGCTCAATCTGCTCAGTGAAGGTGCATATTTTAGCATTTATCATGGTACCAGAGTCAGGTCCATCCCGATTTATTGTTATCGATGTTGGACTCCCATTTTTGTTGTCCAAGCTCCAAATTGCATAGGGGAGGTGTTGAGTCTCACATCGGTGGGTGTGGGAGGACATTTGTGTTGCCTTGAGCAATCATCACCTCATGAGCTAGCTTTTGGGTTTGAGTTAAATTAAAGGTCCATTTTCTTTATCATTTATTTGCTATTATTTTTAAAAGCGGCTATATTATAAACTTTCGTTAAAATGGCCAAAAAATTTAACTTACTTTAAAAATGAGTATGAATCCCCACACACACAGATGAAGTTGCCATATTTCGGTGCCTCAATATTCGTGAAGCATAAGATGCTTCTTAGAAAAATTTACTCACTCTTTTCAATCACTTTTTTTCGTACTTTCCTTAAATCACTCTTTTTTCCACTAACCTTTTGGACTTCTTTCCGTATAAAGTTCATGCATTTACATTATCAGCAGAGGTTTTCCCTTGTGTTTTTCACTTCATTCTCACAGTTTCTTAGTTGAGACTTGAGACTATCAAACATGGGTTCAGACAACAATGTTCTTGCTGTAATAGCCAAGAATATTGATGTTCTTGCTTTGTAAGCATTCTCTTTTCATGTATATGTATTGCAATAATAACATGTGTTTAGTTTCTCGCCAAGTAATTTTGTTTGGTAATTGCAAGCAAAATATATTCAAGATTTTTGACATTATTTATTTTTTGTTCCTCCAGGCCTCTAGTCTCTCTTGTTTACCCTCTGTAAGTTAATTTACAAATCTCTTCTTCTCTATAGTAAAGTTAATGGTATTAGGGTACGGTCATTTCCCGGATCTTACATGAATGCGAAACGCTTTGTGCATCAGTTTGCCCTTAATAAAGTTAGTGGCATAGTCTGTTCTTTTATTTTCTTTAGGTAAAATAAGGGTTTTCTTTTGGTTGACATTACCTTTTTTTTTTTTGGCTGATTTTTGTCGAATAATTGGGAATATATTTGGCAGGTATGCTTCAATTAAGGCAATAGAGACAAAGTCTCGAGCAGATGATCGGCAATGGCTAACTTATTGGGTTCTTTATTCTTTGATTACTCTCTTTGAGCTTACCTTTTCTAAGGCCATTGAGTGGTAAGCTTCACTTTTCAGTTTACTTCTGCAGTTTTTGGCATTGATATATATATATATATATATTATAGGGAGAGAGCAACTTCCGTGAGAGAAGACTTCCTGGGCTCTCTCTCTATATATATATACACCTTAAAATACTTCTGATTTTAGGAAACGAAATTTACTAAGTTCGTGACATATTGTTGAAATGAGTTGAGTGTATATTATGTTGTTAAGATGAGTTTAACTTCTATATAATATACACTATCAGGTTATTTAAAAAAAATAATTATAGGCAATTGATCATAAAAAGTTAGATTAATAATATAGAAAATGTTGAGATACATTAGTAGTGTTTTTTCACATTGTCTACATGAATATTAAGTAAAACTTTTTAAGATAGCTAGCTAAATAAAGTGATACATTTTCTGCTCCTCAGATAAAACTGCAGTGTTCATGTATCATAGTACCTTGCCTTTCTTTATATCTAAAAGAACATGAATAAAAAGAATTAAGCAAAAAAAAAAAAGGAAAACAACTTTGACCTAAATACTTTAGTTTGGAAAAGGTGAAACAAAAATGATTCCCAGTGCATAGATCTAAAACTGTGAATTCAAGTTCAGTACGATTCCGAAAAAAAAAAAAACTCTTGATTTGGTTTTAATAAATATTCTTCTTTTTTATTTTGAGTCGAACAATAATGTAAAGCACACACAATATATAGGTAATCATCGATACGTTCAATTTGAGTAGTAATTCAGTATCGCTGTTACTACTTTGTATCCAAATAAAATTTTCACGAGACACTTTTTTTTAAAAAATTTTAAAAAATCAAGAGAAAAATAAAGATTCGCGAGACGAGCAGGCACATTGTTATATGCAACTGCATTAAGTTTCTATTATACGCAACTTTATCTTATTTTTACGCGAGAAGTTATTTTTACAGCTTGATCGAGTGGAATTTCCTTTTGTAAACATTAGTGGCATTGGAATAGCACCTCAACACACAAGTGTAATGGACTTTTAATTATTGGTGTGTTCTTAATTTCAGGTTTCCAATATGGTCATATGCTAAGCTAGCTGCAATATGTTGGCTGGTTCTACCTTACTTCAATGGAGCTTCCTATGTTTATGAGAATTTCATTAGACCTTTTTACAGAAATCCACAAGTCAAAATCTGGTATTTTCCTCGGAAAAAGGACATTTTTAGTAAGCCAGATGATGTTCTAACTGCTGCTGAGAAATATATTGAAGAACACGGACCACAAGCATTTGAAAGGCTTTTAGCCAAGGTAACAATATTGTATTTTGTTCTTTAATTAATCTCTGATCTTCTAGCTCTACATATTCTTAATTAATATCTAAGAAAAATCTACACATATCATTCAATCATATCTAGTAATATTGATGTTTCCTTGGCTATCAAAAAAACCTACTATAACTCTTTAGGTTGCCTCAATTTCAAAGTTTTTGACTATGAATTCGAACATTTTGAGATCCAACATAATAGTCTTGCTTTTCATAAAGGCGAATTCAAATTTTTAAGTCAACCAGTGTGGATTACTACCGTAGATATTACTCTTTTATGATTATGGATACATTATACACATACTGATAAAAGAATTTATTGCACAAATAACTCGAGCTGAACAAAGTGAATGCATCTATATGCTAGCTTGTTGTCAAAAAGATACATCCGTCACTCCCCTTTTTTGTCTTCCAATCATCCAAAATATGGTCGTCTTAAGTTCAGAAAAAAGAAAAGAGGTTTTTGTGTAGTATATATAATTGCTTTTACGTGCATCTTGAATTTGAGTTTAGTGTTGATGGTGTTGATTTAGCAGGCTGATAGAGATGCAAGAGGCAGGAGGAATAACTACATGATCTTTGATGATGATTATCGATATTGACTGGCCTCCCTTTGCACTATAAAATTACTTATTAGTTATGTATGTTGGTATGTCATTTTGATGAGCTACGTTTGGGTATCCTTTGAGTTTCCACTCTATGTAAGAGTATTTCATTTGCTATTTTACTCTTTCTAGGCTTCTTGAGATGAGACTTCGAGACCTATTTATATATTTCCAGTTCATAAAAGCCAATTTGCTATCTCGTTTGAAATTGAACTAACAAAGGAATTGAATAGTGACTTGCGGAGAGAAATGTTACTTTTCATTGTACAGTTGCAACAAATATGTAGAGTGGAGTGGTAGAGTGTCTTCCAATTGTTGATACTACACTAAAACAACGCCAAATATATGTGAGTTAATGTCCGTGATATGACAAGAAGATATTCACTCAGGGTCGAACTCGTGACCTATAGGTCACGGGCGTTTGTCCGGGATAGGACTGCACGAATGTAACGTAGACAATCTTCCACGGTTCGAACCTGTGACCTATAGATCACTCGGAGACAACTTTACGCTGCTCCGAACTCCCTTTCAGGATGGTGCATTCAGTCTTTAGTATATATTTCTCAAGCTCAATCTAGTGTATTTGGAGGGCGTAGATGAATATCTATTATTTTATTCTCTATTCTGTCATTGTTAATCTTATATAATAATCTTGTGACCGCATATTCTTACTTACGTATGCATTTCTGCAATGTTCATTAGTGGATATGTTGGTTGTTTAACCAAAAAAATAGATTTCTCAGTTAAAGTTTATATTTAGAAAGAAACGGGTTACTGATAACCAAATTTTACTCCACTTCCACAATAATCTTTTAGAAAAATAATAAAAGTAATAGAGATGATTAACAGAGAAAAATAAGGAAGGAATCGACAATCAATCCCGAAAATCAAGGCTGGAAACTTTGATAAAGCGGAGAATTATAGAATGTATTTCAGTGATAGTCGTAACATGTCCTTACAAATGAAATTCTCTATCCTTATATAGGAGCATACAATCGTAATGTTTTCACACTTAATTTGGATTTATTATGGGCATTAATTGTATTGATTGCCCATTACCATAGATTACCATAACTGACATATTTATGGCTATAGATTTCTTATAATTGCTCTGATTCCCCTTCCTTATTTGCTTCTGGTTCGTGTATCTTCCCTTCTTTTTAACATTTATTCATTTCGTTCATGTCTTTTCTTTGACAACTGTCAGGCCCGGTTCTCTTCTCTATACTTTCTCGTGGGTGTTTCTCCCCCACCTTCCTTGCATTCTTAATTCAATTAATTGAGAGTGCCACTTGTCGTTATACTGTTATTCCACGCGTCATGCTTCGTCAGCTTACTAATATTCCACGTGTCATGCCTTTTTTCCACCAATACAGATAGTCCCACCACTTTCTGAATATTTGGGAAGTGGTAAATTTTTATGGCTGGAATTCTTTGCCGCCGTTTTTCGAGTATCATCATGTCTCCTTCAGAATCAATGTGCCGTATGTCACATCTATTTAATGCCCACGCCACGTGGCTTCTGACAACTGGATCTGCAGTTTTTCAGCGCTCTTTAGGGTTTTTTTTCTACGGTCGCGTTAGTCACGAAGTGACGGTTCCATTATGACGCTTCAGAATGACCAACTTTAACAACGGTTGTGTCTTCTTATAAATACTTCATTCTTTTTTGATTTCTTGGAGTCTTGCTTCTTCAATATCCATTACATTATTCGTTCTTTGTATTTTTGCACCCTTCCTTCTATATTTCTTTGGATAATCATGTCTTCGACAACACCAGACCCCTGCAAAGTTGTGATTGTTGATGAACTTGCTCCTTCTACTACCCCTACTAGAAGTAGGAGAGGTGGTAGACTTTGTAGCATTGGTTCATTATCTAATCGTGGTTCTTCTTCCCAAAGTAGTTCTGATAGGCCATCTTCTTCTAGACCTAGGGCTCCTCTAACCCCTAGATCTTCTTCTAGGAATAGATATTTAAATGAACCTGTGCGTGAACCCGCAGTTGCGGAGATTATTCCCCAAGAATTTTCTTTTGTAACCGATCGTAAAACCATGAAAAGTCAAGTTTCTTCTATAGCCTCCCTCAATCCTGATGATCTTTACCCGAGTTTAATCACTACTGGTCTTCTTTCCTTGGTTCGACGAGAGTGTTACTGGAAACCAGATTTTCTAGTTTTAGTCCCTGGTGCCAACCAGAGAATCACCTCTTATCATGCCAGTTTCTTCTTTATTTATACCTACTCTTTTACTTTAAGGTTCAAGCCACCTATTGATCCAGTAATCATTGAGTTATGTCGTTACTTCAACGTGTGTCTTGGCCAGATTGGCCCCATAGTATGGAGGGCTATTGCATGCCTTCGTTATTTGTCGGATCTGATTTCCGTGCCTTTTACCTTTTGGAACTTGCTTCATCTTTCCTCCCCCAAATTATTTCGTGATGGAGTTTTTTCTCTCGTGGCTAGGAGTAAGTGAGCGTTGGTTAGCCCTGAAGATGATCGAGACCGTGGCTGGTACGCCCGTTTTGTTGCTGGCCCCACTAGTGAATTAGTGGGTGAAGAAAACATGCATTTCCCATAGAAATGGAACTTTTCACGTAAGTTTTCTTCTTCCTTTGTTTTATATATATCTTAAATAACTTCATGTAATCATATAACCAATTTTCAGTAACCATGGAAGTTTTTGATGAGATTCCAAACTTCCGTGCTTGGGTAGAAAAGATGTTAACTGTTGGTCCTATGGAAAAAAGATCCTGGAAATACCTTTATCAAAAATTTGGTTGGAAAGTGAAGAAACACGGTACTTTTTACCTTCATTGTTCTTATTTTTCTCTTTCTTGCTTATACAAGAATTTCTCATCCTTCCTTTTTCTTTTTATTAGGATTTGATATTTGTGGCATTAGTCCCGCGTCTGTTCGTCAACCAAATTTTCCGTGAGTCTTGCCCAAGAGCGGATATTAAGTGATTCTTCTTCGAAAAGGAAAACTGACGGAGCCTCTGACTGTGATGATAAATAAGAAACAGAGGAAGGTTCTTTGGTACGAAGGCCACGCGTCAGGAGACGTGTGGTTTCTGATGATGAAACTCATTCCTCTCATGACCTTCCATCAAGTTCAATTCCTTTCAGACTCACAGATGAACCAGAGAATGCTCCTTTAGTGATTTATGATGAAGATGTTGTTGATCCTCCCCCAAGTTTTGTTGATAGATTATTCTCTCAAGGCTTCGAGGGTGAAGAAGATTTCGGGCATGTTTCCAAAGAATTTCCCTTTGCTTCTCATCCAGCTTCAGTTTCCATTAACCCCCCTGTTTAACCAAAGAATTGGATTCTTTGCCCAAAGCTATTTTAAGAAAAACACGGGTTTCTGATAACCAAAGAATAAGATTATAATTGTAGGCAAACTTATAAATGGAAAGCAGTAAGATGCACAAAAAGTAAGTATATTACAATAGTAATTCGAATGGTTTTTTTTCTCCCCCTTTACAGGTTATATGTTTCTCCTTTATATAGGGAATTTCCTAACATAACGTCTATCTTTTTTGTTGATTGAGCATTAATGACTCTAATGTAACGTTACAATGAATCAACCATAACTATTGAGTGAATGTTGTGTAACGTATGGATCTCTAATTTGAAGATCTCTGAATCTGCCCTTTATTCTGTCCAAATACACTTTTGACCATGTCTCTTCATCTTCTCAATCAGGTTGAGACTTCCGTAGCTGATTAACCCATGGGTGTGATTTGTCGTGCCTCTTTGCCTCGTACCTCTTCTTAGAGTCTCGTCCAGCTGTCGTGTCTTCATTGCTCCATGTAGACTACTGAGTCATCAAGATTTATTACACGTGTAAAGATTTTTTTTACCAATACAGATAATCCCCCCACTTACCATATATTTATCAATTAATATTTGGTAAGTGGATACTCATTTATGGCGGGAATATTTTGCCGCCATTTTACTCGAATCATTGTATCTTTTCCTGTACGTAAGTGTTGCTCGTCACTTCCATTTAATGCTTATGCCACGTGGCATTCTTGGGTTGGTTCTGCAATTATTCAGCACCTTTTAGGGCTTTCTTGCGGTTGCATCAGTCACGAAGTGACATCTTCAATTATGGTTTTCACATCATTACTTTCTTTTCCATTTTTTTGACAGTTATCTTCGAGTATAAATACCCCATTTTCCTTTTCTTTCACGAAAAGCTTCTAACTTTCAAACTTTATTTGTAAAGAAAATTTTGTCTTTGCCTTTGTAGATATGTCTTCTTCAAACCAATCTAAGGGAGTCATAAACGTTGATGAGTTGACACCCTCTTCCGCTCCGACTCGGAGTCGGAGGGTTGGTATACTGAGGAGTTTAGGCTCTACTCCTTCGAGAGGCTCTTCTTCTTCTCAGATTGTTTCCCCTCCTAATGATAGGTCCTTAGTCTCCCCAAGAGCTAGGGTTCCAGGTCTCTGTCCAAGGGTAGAGAACATCACGAACCCCTACGTGAACCACGAGTTGATGAAATCATTCCTGCTGAGTTTACCTTCACTAGGGATAGTCAGGTTATTGTAGACCAGTTGTTCTCCCTTGATAGTGTTGATAGGTATCCCACTCTTATTACCGAAGTTTTGATTCCCCTTGTTCACAGGGAATGTTCTTGGGAGTCTGATTTTCTCATTGTTATTCCGAATAGTAATCAAAGAATAACGCCTTACAAGACGAGGCATTCTTTTGTTTACACTTACCCTTTTACTCTGGGTTTAGACCTCCTATTGATCCAGTCATCATCGAATTTTGTCGTTTCTTCAACATTTGCTTAGGACAAGTTGGTCCTCTTGTGTGGCGGGTTGTCGCGTGTCTTAGATGTTTAGCTTCTTTAACTTCGGTTCCTTTTTCCTTCAATCACATCATTCATCTTTATTCTCCTACCTTATTTCGTCAAGGGGTTTTCACTCTGGCTGCTAGGAGCAAAAGAGTGTTGATAACCCCTGATGACGATAAGGATAGAGGTTGGTACCTTCGGTACGTTGATGTGCCCACTGCTGGTTTAGTGCGCGAGGAAAATCTTCCCTTCCCTGAGAAGTGGAATCGCGCACGTGAGTACATTTTAGCTCACATCTGTTATTTTTATTCTCTTCGCTTTAAGTGTTTTATTAACACCGTAGCTATTTTCTTCCTCTTGCAGCAATCATGGGTACTGTTGAGAATGTCCCCGGTATCCGGGATTGGGTAGAAAAGTTGTTGTTGGTTGCTCCATTGGAGGAAATATCTTGGAAGTACTTCTCCGTAAAGTACGGTTGGAAAGTGAAGACTCATGGTAAGTGAAACTTTTGTTTTCGCTTTTCCTTACTCGAGCTTTTACTTCGTTTGTTTAACCTTTTTCCTTTTGATAGGGTTTTCTGCTCGGGGGATGTCTGCTGCATCTATTTTGCAGATGTCTTTGTCTTAGGCCCAGGAGATTATTACCGGTTCCTCTTCTTCTAAGAGGAAAGTTGGTGGGTCTAAGACCTTAGAAGAATAAGAAGAAAATGAGGGCATTCTGGTGCACAGGTCACGTAGAAGAAGAGTGGTCTCAGACGATGAGTCTACACCCGTGGCAGTGTCTCCCGTACCTGATGTCAGACCTTCTACCCCCGGGGATTCTTCTTCTTTTATTGCTTGTGATTCTGTGGATCATCTATTCCACAAAGGTTTTGGCCCTGCTGTTAATGAGGCGCCTCTGGCTATTTTTGCTCCCTACTTTAGAGATATATCTTCATCCGTTCCGGCTATTTCCACTGCTCCTTTGGCCATTTATGCTCCCGCTGCTGCCTTGAACGTGGATTTCTCAGCTCCTCAAGTTGTTGTGCCTGAGACTTCTTGAGCTCCACAAATTTCATTTCTCGTGGCTTCTTCATCTCAGCCTGCTTACGTGCCTCCTGTTAAAGAAGTAGGGTCTTCCAGCAGGGAGATGAGGCAAGTGCTAATTGAGGTTCCGGCTGATGGGAGCCTTTTTAAGAAATTCGGCCATCCCGAAGTGTGGCTGAAGACTTTGATTGGCCCAACAGAGAGGACCAAGATAGATAGTCACAGTTCTCTTACCTGGGCTAATGAGGTTGTGCATTCATCCTTAAAGGTAATGTTCATTCTTTTGTATTTCATTCTTATGCATGTAATTACTGTATCTAATTGATTTTGTTTTCGTAGATCAATCTCATAGGCACAGAACTCATGAAGAGGATTTCTAACATGGAGCAAGAGCTAAAGGAGTGGCATGCTGAAGCAGGGAATTGGAAGGGGCAATATGAAAGCCTGAGGCTCAACATGGAAGCCTTAGAAAAAGAAAAGAATACCTTGGAGCAGCAGATGAGAGTTGTGGTTGCGGAGTTGGCAGAAGAGAAGGCTTCTTCTAACCAAGCGGACAAAGACAAGCGCATTCTTGAGTCTTCGTTTGCTGAGAAATTATCCCGTGCCTCGGAAGAAGTTAAGAGCTTGAAAGCCTTACTAGAGTAGAAGGAGGAATACTCAGGCGAGCTTGTGCAGTAACTTACCCGGACTCAGGAGGATCTTCGCATTGCTTTAGACAAAACCCAATCCTTGGAGGAGTCAATTGTTCCTTTGAGGGTTGCCCATGAAGCTGTTGAAGTTGAGAAGGATGGGTTAAGAGCTGAGCTTCAGATATGGGAGAGATATTATGAAAGTCTCGAAGAGGTGGCAGTTGTCGATGTTAGTTGGG
The DNA here is from genome assembly GCA_005239505.1 of Nicotiana paniculata. Taxonomy (NCBI): domain Eukaryota; kingdom Viridiplantae; phylum Streptophyta; class Magnoliopsida; order Solanales; family Solanaceae; genus Nicotiana; species Nicotiana paniculata. The sequence continues at coordinate 16,096 of MDKI01022646.1, forward strand.
TGTACATGAATTCTCGCCTCGATATATTGACGAAAATGAGTCGGGGAGATTTCTACCTTAACGCTGAAATTGTTAAGATCAAGGAAGCCAGGAAAAGGCTCAACAAGGTTTGGATCTTTCCCCACCTGAAGGTGAGACTCCTGTTGTCCAAGCCTCTTCGTCCCAAGCTGCTCTTACTCCTTCTGCTGATGAAGAAGTCAATCCCCCTCTTCAAGAAGATTAAGATGTTGATTCACCTTTTTTTTTTTTTATATTTGTCTCAATTGGTGGTTACCCCCAGTCCCATCGGGGGTGAGTTTGGATCTTTTTAAAGTCCCCAAATGACAACTTAGGGGCACCTCAATGTATATATAAAAAATCTATACGGTTAAGTATAAGTTAATACTTAGTTTTTGCTTAGCCGTTTTAATATATTAATGCAAGTATGGCTTTTGTTTTCCGTTGAGTTTCTGTTCTACTCTTTAAGTCTTTTGCATGCTTTATTTTTTGAGGTTTTAGTTTTACCTGTGAGTTTTGCATATAGAATGATTTAGATTACTCGCACCTTTTCGTAATAGGCACGGTGTCATATAAAATGTGTGCCTTTTTGTAGTAGGCATAATTTGAGAAAGAGGGCCCTTTCTGATTGACACTTAATGAAGAAGACGTCTCAACTTCATAAAGGTGTAATAATGCAATAGAGTGATAGGAATTTTTTCGCGTGTTTAAGAATGTTTCTGAGGAAAGTGTTTTTTTTTTTGGACTTTCACAACATTTTACATGTGTTTGACTATCTTCTAAAACTCATGTTTCAACTGTTTTCTTTTAACAGATTTGATATACACTTGTATTTTGTAACTGTTTTCTGTATGTAATAGTTTTTTCGAGTTAATACAAGAGGGCAACTATTTTTCGTTCGTAAAAGTTTTTATTCAAATTGGGATTTTCACCCGTAACTGTTTTTGTTGACAATGGTTTTCAATAAGCACGAGGGAAATGCTCTTACATCTGTAACGGTTTTACAGTTTTTTGAACAAGTACAAGGATTTTGATCTTTCATCTATAATTGTTTTATTTGATAACATTTTTCTATATGAGTACAAAGATTTCGTAATTGTTTTTAGTTACAACAGTTTCTAATGAGTACAATGATGATGATCTTTTATCCATAACTATTTTGAATAAGTACAAAGATGTGCATTTCTTCCTCGTAGCTAACATTTTTCCTTTTAACCTGAACATGTTCGAAGGTTTTTTTTTGGATTAGGCTTTGTGTTCGAGTCTTTGGCTCTTTCAATTTTTCTCGTATCACTTGGCTTGTTGGATAGATGGATCTTCAGGCTCGAGCTTTGACTTTTTGATAGTATTTTTTGTTTCGTCTTTGCCTTCCATACTGTATAGTCCCCCAAGTGTTTGAGCTTTGAAATCTCGAGCACTTGACTATTCCTTCCTTGTGGTCCTTTTCCTAAAAAGGAAAAACATACAGGACTCAAAGGTATATAATTTTTAGATGATGACTGCTTAACCATTTAAAACGTCCATCAAAAAGTGTAATCCTAGACTGGGAATTTAGTTATTTCCTCGCGTCCTTGCATTTCTAATATCATCATCTGGTGATGGGTTAGCTTTATGCCTATCATCTAAAAAGTCTAGTAAAATTTCAAATGTTCAAAATAAAATCGAAAGTGTGATACCTGACCGGGGGGTACTTTTTTTTCTTAAAAGTAGTACTTCTTCAAGTGAATGGAATTCCAACTTGTTGGTAGGATTCTGTCGTCCATAGCTTCCAACTTGTAGGCGCCCTTCCCAGCTATGCCTCGGATGTTGTAGGGTCCTTCCCAGTTTGGATTTAGCTTTCCTGCGCCTGCTTCTTTCGTTGATTGAAAGACTTTTTTGAGGATGAAGTCCCCAATCTTGAAGTACCTGAGATGAGCTTTACGGTTGTAATAACGCTCTATGATTTGTTTTTGAGCTGCCATCCGCATCAATGCTGCTTCTATCCGTGGTTCGAGCAGGTCCATATTGGTCCTCAATTCGTCGTCGTTTTCTTCCTCCGTGGCTATTGTAAGACATAATCTTGGTTCGCCAATATCTACAGGTATTAAGGCTTCTGAGCCATAGACAAGCGCGAACAGAGTTTCTCCCGTGGCTGTTTTTGAAGTTGTCTTGTATGCCCATAGTACCGCTGGTAACTCATATAGCCGCTTCTTTAGATTGTTGATGATGACTTTATTTGTTGACTCAGCCTGACCGTTAGCCACGGGATGGTATGGTGTTGAAGTGATCCATTTAATTTGTCAGCTTTCGAAGAATTCTGTGATTTGCGAGCCTAGGAATTGTGGGCCATTATCACACACGATCTCCTTCGGTATCCCAAAAGGTAGATTATGTTTCTCCATAAGAAACTTTTAACTTCCGTTTCTCGCACATGTTTGAACGCTTCTGCCTCTACCTATTTTGTAAAATAGTCGGTTAGCACGAGCAAAAACCGTACCTGTCCTTTAGTTGTGGGAAGAGGTCCCACTATGTCCATCCCACTTTTCATGAAGGGCCATGGGGATATTATTGGGTGCAATAGTTCCGCTGGTCGATGCATGTTATTAGCAAACTTTTGGAATCTGTCGCATTTGGACACGAAGTCCTCGGCCTCTTCTCCCATCTTAGGCCAATAATATCTAGCTCTGATTAAGGTTTTCACTAAGGATGTAGCCCTTGAGTGATTTCCACAGTGTCTTTCGTGGACTTCTTTATCAAAAACTTCGTTTGGTTAGGTCCGAGGCATTTTTCTAGGGGCCCTCCGAACACTTTGCGATATAATGAGTTGCGAATGAGGAAGTATCGTGCAGCTTTGCAGCGAAGTGCTTGAGTTGTTTTCTTGTCTTCAGGTACGGTGCCGTTCTGTAAAAAAAATGATCTCGTTTCTCCAATCCCAGAATAAATTGTTGAAAGTTACCTCATTCCTATCCTGGCCGATCGCTGAATGGAATAGATGAACGACAACTGCATTGTCCTTGTTTGTTACTTCCGTGACTGCTGGGAGGTTAGTTACTGCATCTGCGTCTGCATTTTCCTCTCTAGGTATTTGTACTACCTTCCATGTTTTGAATTGTATCACGAGCTCTCGTGCCTTTTCCAAATCTGCAGCATCCGAGTCTCTCGAGCAATGTAAGTCCCCTGCATCTGATTTACTACCAGTTGGGAATCGCTTTTGATCTCGATTTGCTCTATTGAAAGTTCTTGTGCAAGTTCTAACCCTGCAATAACAGCTTCGTACTTTGCTTCATTGTTAGTTATAGGATAACATTTGATAGCATGCCGTGTCTTTTCACCTGTGGGTGATATTAAGACTATGCCTAAGCTGACACCTTTTATATTGGAAGAACCATCAGTAAATAGGGTCCATAGACCCGGATTAACACTATTGAATAGTTGTAACTCTTTTTCCACTTCAGGTACAATGTTATTACTAAAATCAACGACAAAATCAGCTAAGATTTGAGACTTGATTGCAGTCCTGGGCCGATATATTATTTCATGCTCACTTAATTCTATGGCCCACTTGGCTAATCTTCGTGATAGTTCTTGTTTATGCAGTATGTTTCTTAATGGATACGAGATCACAACTGTGATTGGATGGCATTGAAAGTATGGCCTTAATTTTCTAGATGCCATGATTAGAGCTAAGGCTAACTTTTCTAGATGTGGATATCTAGTTTCAGCATCCAGTAATGTATTGCTTACATAATAAATAGGAGATTGTTTTCCTTTATTCTCCCTTACCAATACTGCACTTACAGCAATTTCCGAGACAGCAAGGTAGACGTATAGCCGCTCCCCCTCATTCGGCTTTGACAGCAACGGAGGTTTTGATAGATAATCCTTTAGGTCTTTGAAAGCATGTTGACATTCTTCAGTCCATTCAAATCGATTTTGATTTTTGAGAACTGCAAAGAATTTGAAACTTTTCTCGGAAGATTTGGAAATAAATCTTCCTAAGGCTGCAATTCTTCCCATTAGTCTTTGAACTTCTTTTTTATTTATAAGTACATCAGGTATTTCTTCTATAGCTTTAATTTGATCAGGATTTACCTCTATTCCCATGTTTGATACAAGGAAACCCAAGAATTTACCTGATTCCACGCCAAAAGCGCATTTTTCTGGATTAAGCTTCATATTATACCTGCATAAAATGTCAAAGGTAATAGAGAGGTGCTGGAAATAGTTTTCCGTCCGTGTTGATTTTACCAGCATGTCATCAATGTAAACTTCCATTGTTTTTCCCAGATGTTCTTGGAACATCTTGGTCACTAGCCTTTGATATGTGGCTCAAGCGTTTTTTAAGCTAAAAGGCATGACTTTATAACAATAAGTCCCCCTGCTTGTAATAAAGGAGGTTTTTTCCTCATCTGAGGGATCCATTTTAATCTGATTATAATCAGAATACGCATCTAGAAAGCTTAACAATTCTCGTAAGTATTTTCTTTCGTACCTGTTTCAGCAGTAATACCTTCCGTACCTATTTTGGTTGTAATTTCTTCCGTGCATGTTTGGGCGGTGTCAGCTGCTTGGGAGATTTCCTTATCCTTTGATTCTTGCACCTCTACTTTTTTGTTGTAGTGTACCACGGAATTTATATTTCTCGCGATTTGCTGTCGCCTCTAATTTGTTGAATCCCCCATTCAGAGGGGAATTTAATTACCTGATGCAAGGTGGAGGGTATTGCTTTCATGTCGTGGATCCATGGCCTTCCCACGATTACGTTATAAGCCATGTCAGTATCGATGACTTGGAACCTGGTACTTTTGATCACTCCCTCAGCATAAGTGCTAAGTTCAATTTCTCATTTTGTTATAACTGTAGAGTTATCAAACCCTGATATGGCTCGTGCCCTTGGGATTACTTGATTCCCCAATGTGTCCGGAACCAAATTAATGCCTTTTTTGGCACAAACAACGAAAATAGGTGGGGAAAAAAGGAGAACCTTTCTATGTATAGCGTCCAATTTTTGGGTGCTATACTGCAAAAGCTGACTGTGTCAGTATAGCGCCCAAAAAAGGACGCTATACATATATTTTTTTTATTCCGTATTTTTGTTGTATACAATAATTCAAATGCGTATAGCGCCCAGTTTTTGGGCACTATACATAAAAAAAAATCCCCGCTAGCCATTTCCTATATAAAGAGGTTAAGATTGTAAGAAAAATCATTCAAAAATTTTTTAAGTCTCGTTCAAATGTTTCTTGCTGTTAAATTCTCCAGCATTTTTTCATTATGTCTGAAGAGCGTAGAATAAGAGTTTCATTATATTGGGGGGTGAGGTTGTGATGGAGAATAACTCTGTGGGATACAGTTTACCTGCACAGTGTCATGTTAAATTGCCACTTACAATGGAGTACGATAAATTGATATCGTTGTTATGCAAAAAAAATGAGTGTGAGGAAACGTTTAGTGATTCTTAAAGTAACCGGAAAATATTCGTATTCCGTTACTCCGCAAGGGGTTGCTTTTTACTCGGAGTTTAACATCAACGATGATGAAACTTTGAGTGATTTTCTGAGGACTCCGGATGAATGCCAGGAATTTCTTGTAATTACAATGTTGGAGATGTACGTCAAGGTCGAAGACGTTCCCAAAAACGAGGTTGCGCCTAGTAGGTATAACCCCCAGTCATCGGGTGGTTATTCTGGAGCAGTTTTTGTCGGACAGGTTCCTGATGAAAGAGTTTTTCTTGATTTAAACTTATTACCGTCAGCGAATGAGCATCGAGAAATTAATTTCTATCCTGCTTTCCATAATTCACAAGACGAGTGGTATTCTCATATATTTAACAGGGGGTACTGGCCGGATACGAATTTTATAAGTGGTCCATCCGGTAGTCATCACCTAATTGAAAACGTCCATCATGGAATTTCATCACATTACGACTTGCAAGCGAAGTGATATAGCTATATGGAAAGTATTTATTAATTTCAGTAGCTTATATTTTTGTTGGTTGTGCAGTGAAAACCAGCAAGTTGAACCACCCGTACTCACTCAATTGCCAGAAAATGACGTATCAAATCGGGATCTGGCAGATGCACAGAGTGAGGAAGAGAATAGTGATTATGACAACAATGCCGATGAATCCCGAGATGAGACACCCTTTCCTCGTGAGGATGGTGATGAGGAGGATAAGGAGGAAGGACCTGATTTGAAGACAGAGTATGCTCCAACCCCTCCCCCCCTCCTAGACGAAGAGTGTACGAGTCTGAAGTGACATTTCATTCAAGAGATATTCCTTACATTAATAACTTGCCAAGCATTCCGGATGTGGAAGCTCTCACAAGGGATTTTGTGAAATTCAGACAGCAATGTGGGATGAGTCTAGACCAACGGTGCTTGCAAAGAGCATGATTTTTCCTGATAAAGCGCGCGTAAGCATGGCTTGTAAAATGCACAACGTAAAAGAGTGTTGTGAGATGCAGGTATGGGAGTCAAGTCCGTTGGTTTACAACGTTGTTTTTCGCAGGTGGTTTTGGCCATGTCATTGGATGTTGCGTGCGACCAAGAAGAAAACAGGCATGTGGAAAGTGGGTAAATACATTCCCACCCACACATGCGAAATGGACACATTCAACGGGAATCACTTCAACTTGGATATTGACTTGATTTCTCTTGTACTTGTTCTGCACCTCGAAGCGTCCATAAGGTATAAAATCAAAGAGTGTATTACATCAGTGCACCAAGAATATGTCCATACCATTACCAAAAGAAAGGAATTTCTCGGGCGCAAACGAGCGTTTGAAATTGTCTATGGTAACTAGGATAAGTCATTTCCATCTCTGCCAAAGTACATGGCCGCACTGCAGCACTTTAATTCCAGGACGGTTGTTGAATGGAAGCTTGAGCGGAGTCCGGGAAAACCAGAATATATATTCAATTACGTGTTCCGGGCGTTTAAACCAGCAATTGATGGATTTTCGCATTGCCGGCCCGTAATATCCATAGACGGCACTCATGTTTATGGAAAGTACGATATCAAGCTATTGATAGACGTGGCAGTAGATGCTAATGGAAAGATATTTCCTATAGCTTTTTCTGTTTGTGCCAATGAAAGCACAGAGACGTGGATGCTATTTTTGAACCACTTGAAAGAGCACATTGTCAAATAGCGTTCCGGTATTTGTCTAATATCTTATCGGCACTTTGGTATCTTAAGTTCTGTGGAGAACTTCCCTGCATGGCAAGAACCTTATGCATACCACCGTTACTGTGTGAGGCACTTTAAGGCCAATTTCCAGAAGGCATATCCTAACAAGGATCTACATGATTTGATGTGGATGACAGCAACAGACCACCGACAACATAAATTCCGGAGGCACATGGAATATATCAGGCAAGAAGACGAGGCAACCTATTGTTGGTTAATGCGACATCACCCTGAAAAGTGGACTTTGCATGCAGATGGTGGCAGACGATGGGGAATTCTGACTATAAATGCGTCAGAGTCTTTCAATGGGTTATTGAAGTCCGTAAAAGGATTGCCTTTCACAGCCATGGTGCGGATGTCGTTCAAGTAGATGGTGGAGAGGTTTGTTGAATGGTCTGCAGATGCAATGGCATTGATGGAAAGGGTTGTTGAATTTATGTCAGTGCCGATGAATAGATTTGAGAAATACAGATGGCGAGCACATTGGCATTCATTTTTGCAGTATGATAACGAAAGAAATGTTTCTGAAGTTCGCCTCGCTATCCATCAAAATCGGGGGAATAATGTACATACTGTAAATGAATCATCAAGGTTATGCTCTTGTGGGAAATGGTCCATCTACCACATGCCTTGCTCACATGCCATCAAGTGTTTTCAACATATTGGTTCTGTGGAGACCAACTATGTTGATCAACAATATAGTGTTGCCAAGTATGTAAACACATATAGTGGGTAGTTGCGGCCAGTGGGTGTTGAGCATTATTGGCCGCCGGAACCATTTAAAATGGTGTGCAACAAGTCCTACTTGTGTCGAATACAGGTGCAGAAGAGAACGCGTAGATGGAACCAAATGGGTGTTAGTGATATTGTTTATGCGCGCAAATGTGGTATATGCTCGCAAACAGGACACGACAGTCGAAAATGTCCTTCAGGTGGTTTGGGTGGCAATACTAATCAAGCTCATGGTGGGTGTTCTTCTAGTAGGCCTAACTATCCATGAGTTTATGTTGTAATAATTAGTTTTGTTTGTTTATGTTGCAAGATTTATGAAATAAATTTATGTTTGTTAATTGTGATTTGAACTTTTCCATTTTAGTTTTTTAAATGATAATTTAATAATATGTGTGCATTTAGCGCAGTTAAACACTACGTTAATTATATGTGTTGTCTTGTCGAACTGAAAAAGCTGACCAGCTGACATAAAGTTGTCTTGTCTTGTACACTCTGTGGGATATTTAACATGCAAAATATAGCGCGATTAAATAGTACGTTATGTGTGCATTTGGCGCGGTTAAACACTACGTTAATTACGTGTGTTGTTTTGTCGAACTGAAAAAGCTAACCAGATGACATAAAGTTATTTTGTCTTGTACACTCTGTAAGATATTTAACACACAAAATATCTCGCGATTAAATAGTACGTTATGTGTGCATTTAGCGCGGTTAAACACTACGTTAATTATGTGTGTTGTCTTGTCGAATTGGAAAGGTTGACCAGCTGACATAAAGTTGTCTTGTCTTGTACACTCTGTGGGATATTTAACACGCAAAATATAGCGTGATTAAATAGTACGTTATTTGTGCATTTAGCGCGGTTAAACACTAAGTTATGTGTGTTGTCTTGTCGAACTGAAAAGGATGATCAGCTGACATAAAGTTGTCTTGTCTTGTACACATCATGATATTTAACACGCAAAATATAGCGCGATTAAATAGTACGTTATGTGCGCATTTAGCGAGGTTAAACACTACGTTATGTGTGTTGTCTTGTCGAACTGAAAAGGCTGACCAGCTGACATAAAGTTGTCTTGTCTTGTACACATCATGATATTTAACACGCAAAATATAGCGCGATTAAATAGTACGTTATGTGCGCATTTAGCGAGGTTAAACACTACGTTATGTGTGTTGTCTTGTCGAACTGAAAAGGCTGACCAGCTGACATAAAGTTGTCTTGTCTTGTACACATCATGATATTTAACACGCAAAATATAGCGCGATTAAATAGTACGTTATGTGCGCATTTAGCGAGGTTAAACACTACGTTATGTGTGTTGTCTCGCCTATAAATAACGGGCTCATTCTACTTATTTTGTGTGCTCAAAAATTACTAATAACAAATATATCATTAAAAGTAAGGTTTTTTTAACGTACAAATGTCTCAACCTGTTCGCACACCAAGGTGCAAGTGTGGAAAAAGATACATGATGCAATCTTGTTGGGACGGTGGTGAAGTTGGATGCCGCTACTGGCACTGTGTGAACCAATTTTACAAGGTTCCCGACGAACCTATTTGCGATTTTGAGGAATGGGTTGATGAACCATGTTATCAGGAATGCTACAAAGAATCTTTACAGCTTCTTCATAATTTGTGTTTAAGACAATTGGAACATGAAAGAGGAAGTAAAAGAGAGATTTCAGAGTTGAAGGCGAAACTGAAGGAGGTAGAAAAAGAAAAAAGAAAATCCTAATGGAATTGTGAAGCCTAAAAGGAACGTAAAAAACAATATAAACGGGAACTTGCGGAGGTGAAGACGAAACTGAAAGAGGTAGAAGAAGAAAAAGAAAAACTTGAAGAACAATTTAAGTGGTTGGAGCGGAGAATAAAGGGCGGGCGGGGCTAAACATTGACATGTATGTGTTTAGTGTATTTTCCCATATCATGTATTTTTATTATATTGGCCTGCCATGTTTGTGTTTGTGTTGTAGTAATGTTTTCCTTGTTTGTTGTACTGAATTTTATTTGAATTATACTGGAAGTTAAGTTTTAGTGCTGGTGTTGTTATATAAAACTATCTAACGAAAGGGGAACTAAAAAAGTAATGGGTATATTATATAAATATTATTGTTAATGTACACAAAAATATAATTTACACCAAATATAAAAAAAAAGGAAAGCTGAATCAATGTGTCCCGCATCCGGTATGTCTCAACGCAGCCGCTGGCCTGAGGCGCATCCCATCCCTCCCGGGTACGCTACCGGGATCATCATCATCAAGTCGTCTCCTTATAGCCGGATGCGGCGCCTGATGACATGTATCGGCAGTGCTGTCAGGATCGATATAAGAGGTCGTCGGTCCAGTAGAAGGCTACATAAGAATAGAAAGCTCAGTATAGAAAAGTACATAACAATTCACAACAATTTAAATTGTCTTACCATGATCTCGGTTGGATCCTGAAGGTAATCATATGTCGCAGCCCCGTCGGCATCCCATGAAGCCTTAAAAATGAAATTAATAAAGTTAAAGAAAATAAATAAATTACAGGTAAAATAAATTCAAATTCAATACTAATAAACTCATACCTGCGCATGTGATGAGGAGCCATAACTCAGACGGCGCCCACGATCCCCTCCTGGAATATCCGTGCCCGCGATAAATAATTGACCCGACGGGGTCACTTGCGATGTCCCTGGGGTGAGATGCATCGGCATATCCGTTAGCAGAAGCAACATCATCAGCAGGAGCCTCAATGCCCCCTTGCTGGGGACCACCTCTTCTGCGCCCACGCCCACGTCGTCCGGCACCCTGGCCTCATCGGGAACCACCATCTCGTCGGGCACCACCAGCTCGTGGGACACCACGACCTCGCTCGTACTGCACTGGGTCCATATAATTAGGCTCGTGTTCCAAACGCTGATCCGATCGGGCTCGATGCAGTGTCCAGGCAGCCACATCCATGAATTGATGACTATAATCCTGCATGGCCACATGATCGTGGATATGACTCTGCATCTGCAGTCCCATCTGATAGACGATATGCAATCCAATCGCCTGCACAAAGTAAAAAATATAAACTACATATGTGGCACTAAGTTACAGGTATATAATTAATAATAACAGAAAACATACCAGGGCCTCGTGTCTCCCCGCGTATGGGACCTACCGACCGTATGCCGGATGAATGGGGTTCTCGATAAAAAGTCGGGTAACAAGGCAGTACCATGCCATATAATCCTGAATAGGCACCTCTTGCATCTGCGTAGGTGGGGTCAACTCATCTCGCATGTCCCAAATACCCATCTGCTCATTAAGCCATGTCATAAATGTGTCGTCCGCCCTGGACCGATCATCCCTCTGATAATGTAGAGCATGCCAGACAGGCTGCCTCGATATAAACTGCGGCAGGCCAAACTGACGAAGCACCCGCTCGGAGGCATGATGCTCGACAATATCGAGGC
>ML334443.1:6203-23671 GCA_005239505.1 Nicotiana paniculata
AGTTGATATATATATATATATCAACTTTAATTACATGCTACCTCTACCCACAATCCAGAGTCACAATTCACGAACATACTAAGACTTTTCTACAAATATTTGTCTGAAAGAAAGTACAACTGTTTGTGAAGAAAAGTAAAAACAATAAGTATAGGAGTGTAGAAGGGGACATCAAGGCTTGCGGACGCCAGGAAGACTACCCTGGGTCTCCTAGCTATGAAATTTGCAGCCAACCTCACGATCAACCATTACCTGCTCCAAAATCTGCATAGGAAGTGTAGAGTGTAATAACAACACAATCGACCCCATGTACTAGTAAGTGTCGAGCCTAAACTCGACGAAGGAGTGACGAGGCTACGATGGGACACTCATAATATAAGCTGCATATAGTGAATAATAAGATAGAAAAGAAGGCAGAATAAAGTAAAAATAGTAACTTGCAAGAAATAAATACAGTACCCAACGTACTTCATAGTGTTCAGCTATTACCAATCCTTAAGTGCAATTCAATTCTACCATACAGCTAACGCAGTCAAAGAAAGAACATAAACATATAAATTGTTGCAGCGCACAATCCGATCCCACCGTACATATCATAATCCTCCCTTATTTCTTCTTTATATCATAAACAACAAAATATAGATAAAAGTGTTGAGGCGTGCAACCCGATCCCACCATATCATTATAATCACCATTACGATTCACCCTTATATCACCACATTCCACCCTTATCACACCTGTTGCGGCGTGCAACCGATCCCACCGTATAATATCAATTCACCCTTATTCCTCCTCAATATGTCACCCTTATTTCATCTGTTGCGACGTGCAACCCGATCCTACCGTATTCATATCAATTACAGAGGAAGAATAGCAGTTTCACAAATTAACACAAGACCTTTCTCAATACTTAAACTTCTGAACAAGGAAAATGTAAATCTTATACTCAATAAAACTTTACACAAGTAATACTACTCAGTGAGACCAATCCAGAATATCACTAAAACACATATAAGAACAACTTAAGCAAGTAATAAGGGATAAGGAAACTACACAATAACAATTATCTTCAACAAGGAGAAGCAATATGTAACAAGTAGTAATTAGGCATGGAAATACAAGTAAGCATGTAACAATTAGAGCAGGGAAAGAAACAATATAAGAAGAATGGGAGAGAAACATGCAAGACATATAAATTGGCGGAGCATAAGTACTCTTCACCTCATATATACGCCGCTCACATGATTTTCATATAACAATTAAGAGAAGGATTCCTAATCCCTAAAGTCAAAGTTAGGCACCACACTTACCTCGCTCCACAGGCCACTCACTGCTCAATTACCGCTTTTCCTATAGATTCCACCTCCAAACCACTCATATCTAGCCACAATTAACTTAATAACATCTATTATTGCAAAAGAAATCAATAACAATGCATAAATTTAGGTTTCCCAAACTTTTCCCAAAAAGTCAAAAACTGACCCCAGGCCCGCTTGGTGAAAAATCGGGGTTCGAACCAAAATTCATTCACCCATTCACCTTCGAGCCTGAATATGTAATTAGTTTCGGAATCTGACCCCAAATTGAGGTCTAAATCCCCAATTTGTAAATACCCCCATTTCTTCCAAAATCCCTAATTTTCTACCATGAAAGAACAAAGTTTAGGGCTAGAAATTAAATGGGTGATGATAGAAATGCAAGGAAATGAGTTAAAGATTACAAACCTATGAATTGGTGTTGAGTTTCCCCTTCAAAATTGCACCTAGGACAAGCTCTAATGGAGAGTTTATGAAAAATGGGTAAAATCCCGTTTTTGAACTGTTTGAAGGTCTGGGCGTCAGGCCTTCTTCGCGTTCATGAAGGGCCTGCCGCGTTCGCGACGCACAACAACCTGAAGGGCTTTCGCGTTTGTGATGTATTGCACGTGTTCGTGATGGTTCACCCCCTAACCATCGCGTTTGCAAACCTTGTCCCGCATTCGTGTAGAACAATCCATTGATCCCCAACCCCCCCTCTAATACCCTACGCGTTCGCGTCTTGCCGGTCGCATACGCGAAGAGCATACCCCCCAGTTCTCCGTGTTCGCGACCATGGACTTGCGTTCGCGTAGAACAAACCATCCCCCAGCCCAGCTTACACTTCGCATTCGCGAGAGAGACTTCGTGAACGCGAAGAAGGAAACCAGAAGGTACCTGTAGCTGCAGAAAAAATCAGATTTTCTAAGTGTAGAATTTCCCGTAGCCTATCCGGAACTCACCAGAGCCCTCGGGGATCCAAACCAAACATGCACAAAAGTCCTAAAACATCATACAAACTTGCTCGCGCAATCAAATCGCCAAAATAACACCTAAATCTACAAATTGAACATCAAATCGAATGAAATTTCCAAGAAAGCTTTAAAACTTCTATTTTTACATTCAGGCGTCCGAATCAAGTCAAACTGACTCCATTTCTTACCAAATTTTTACAGACAAGTTATATTTATTATATTGAACCTGTACCGGGATCTGGAATCAAAATATGATACCGGTATCAATAATGCCAAACGACAATAGATTCTTAAAACCATTAAACTTTGACATTTTTTTTAATTTTCAACAAAAATTCATATCTCGAGCTAGGGACCTCAGAATTTGACTCCGGGCATATGCCCAGGTCCCATTTCTCAATACGGACCCACCATGATCGTCAAAATAAAAGTCTGGGTGCATTTACTCAAAATATTGACCAAAGTCAACTAAAATAAACTTTTAAGGCAAAAATACTTATTTATTTTTATCATTTTTTAACATTTAAGCCTTCCGGGTCAATACCCATCAATTCATCACATTCTCGACCTCTAAAACAACCGTTCTTCCTCGAGCAGACATAGAATAGTACCTTAATTGGTGAATAGGTGGGGATATCTACTCCGCATGTCCGACTCGGACTCCCAAGTAGCTGCCTCAACGGGATGACCTCTTCACTGCACTCGAACTGAAGGATAACTCTTTGGTCTCAATTGATGAACCTGCCGGGATAGAATAGCCACCGAATCCTCCTCATAAGTCAAATACTTGTCCAACTGGATAGAGTTGAAATCTAACACGTGGGACGGGGCACCATGATACTTCCGGAGCATAGACACATGGAACACTGAATGAACTGCTGATAATCCCGGAGGCAATTCAAGCCTGTAAGCCACCTCTCCCACTCTCTCGAGAATTTCAAAAGGTTCGATATATCTAGGGCTCAGCTTTTCCTTCTTCCCAAACCTCATGACACCCTTCATGGGTGATACCTGAAGCAACACCCTCTCCCCGACTATGAATGCCACATCACGAACTCTACGGTCAGCATAACTCTTCTGCCTGGGCTGAGCTGTGGGAAGTCGATCTTATATAATATTCACATTGTCAAAGGCCTCCTGTACTAGATCTGTACCTAATAATCGAGCCTCGCCTAGATCAAACCACCCAACTAACGATCGACACCGCCTACCATATAACGCATCATAGGGAGCCATTTGAATGCTCGACTGGTAGCTGTTGCGATAGGCAAACTCTACCAGAGGAAAGAATCGTTCCCACGATCCTCCGATGTCTATAACACATGCGTGGAGCATATCCTCCAAGATCTGGATAGTACGCTCGGACTTCCTGTTCGTCTGAGGATGAAATACTGTGCTCAACTCAACCCGCGTACCCAGCTAATGTTGTATTGCCCTCCAGAAGTGCAAGGTGAACTGTGTACCTCAATCAGAAATAATAGACACGGGCACACCGTGAAGATAGACGATCTCACGGATGTAATATCTGCCAGCCACTCCGAAGAATAGGTAACTTCCACAGGAATGAAGTGCGCTGACTTAGTCAGCCTATCCACAATAACCAAACGGCATCGAACTTCCTCTGAGTCCATCGGAGTCCAACAAAATCCATAGTGATACGCTCCCACTCCACTCAGGAATCTCTATCAGCTGAAGCAAACCACCGGGTCTCTGATGCTCATACTTTACCTGCTGACAATTCAGGCACCGAGCCACATAAGCAACTATATCCTTCTTTATTCTCCGCCACCAATAAATCTGCCGCAAGTCCTGAAACATCTTTGCGGCGCCCGGATGAATAGAATACCGGGAACTGTGGTCCTCCTCAAGAATCAACTCACGAAGACCATCAAAATTAGGTACACACATGCGACCCTGCATCCTCAGAACTCCGTCATCTCCAACAGTAACCTGCTTGGCACCACCGTGCCATACCGTGTCCCTAAGGACCAACAAATAAAGGTCGTCATACTGCCGATCTCTGATATTCTCAAACAAAGAAGACCGAGCGACTGTGCAAGATAGAACACGGCTATGCTCTGAAATATCCAACCTCACAAACTGGTTGGACAAAATCTGAACATCTGAGGCTAGCATCCTCTCACTGACTAGAATGACCGCAAGGCTGCCCATACTCGCTACCTTCTTACTCAATGCGTCGGCCACCACATTGTCCTTTCTGGGATGGTACAAGATGGTGATATCATAGTCTTTCAATAGTTCCAACCACCTCCTCTTCCTCAAATTGAGATCCTTTTTCTTGAACAAATACTAAAGGCTGCGATGATCCGTGAAAATCTCACATGACATGCCATAAAGATAGTGCCTCCAAATCTTCAGCGCATGAACAATGGATGCCAAATCTAAATCATGGACAGGGTAATTCTTCTCATGAACCTTCAACTTCCGAGATGCATATGCTATCACCCTGCCCTCCTACATCAATACTGCACCGAGCACAACACGGGAAGCATCACAATATACCATGTAAGATCCTGACCTGAGGGCAACACCAACACCGACGTTGTAGTCAAAGCTGTCTTGAGATTTTGAAAGCTCGCCTCACACTCCTCTGATCATCTGAACGGGGCACCCTTCTGGGTCAACTTGGTCAATGGGTCTGCTATAGATGAAAACCCCTCCACAAATCTACGGTAGTAACCCGTCAAACCCAAGAAGCTCCTAATCTCCGTAGTTGAAGTGGGTCTAGGCCAGTTTTGAACTGCCTCAATATTCTTAGGATCTACCTGAATGCCCTCCGCTAATACAACGTGGCCCAAGAAAGCGACCGAATCCAACCAAAACTCGCACTTCAAAAATTTGGCATAGAATTGGCTGTCTCTCAGAGTCTGGAGCACTATCCTAAGGTACTTCTCATGCTCCTCCGACTGTGGGAGTATATCAATATGTCATCAATAAAGACAATCACAAAGGAGTCCAAATAAGGCTTAAAAACTCGGTTCATCAAATCCATAGATGCTGCTGGGGCATTGGTCAATCCAAAGGACATCACCAGAATCTCATAGTGACCATACCGCGTCCGAAAAGCTGCCTTAGGGATATCGGATGCCCTAATCCTCAACTGATGATAGCCAGATCTCAAATTAATCTTCGAAAATACCTTGGCACCTTGAAGCTAATAAAAAAAGTCATCAATCCTCGGCAATGGATACTTGTTCTTGATGGTGACTTTGTTCAACTGCTGATAATCTGTACACATCCTCATAGACCTATCTTTCTTCTTCACAAACAACACCGGTGCACCCCAGGGCGAGACACTAGGTCTAATGAAGCCCTTATCAAGAAAATCCTGCAACTGTTCCTTCAGTTCTTTCAACCCTGGCGGGGCCATCCAGTATGGCAAAATGGAAATGGGCTGAGTACCCAGAGCCAAATCGATACAGAAGTCAATATCCTTGTCGGGTGGCATCCCTGGCAGGTCTGCAAGAAATACCTCTGGAAACTCACGAACAACAGGCACAGAATCAATAGAAGGAACCTCCGCACTAGAATCACGATTATAAGACAAATAAGCCAAACTTCCCTTCTCGACCATACATCGATCCTTCATATAAGAGATAACCCTGCTAGTAGAATGGCTAGAAGTCCCTCTGTACTCTAATTGAGGCAACCTCGCAAGGCTAAGGTCACCGTCTTGGCGTGACATTCCAATATAGTGTGATAAGGTGACAGCCAATCCATACCCAATATAACATCGAAATCAACCATATCGAGGAGTAGAAGCTCTACATTGGTCTCAAGACTCCCAATAGTGACCACACATGAACGATATACACGATCTACAATAATAGCATCCCCACCGGTATGGACACATATACAGGGGCACTCAAATAATCACGAGGCACAACCAAATATGAATCAAAATAAGATGACACATAGGAGTAAGTAGACCCCTGATCAAATAGAACTGAAGCATCTGTACTGCAAACTAAAACAGTACCTGTACTAACAACATCGGATGACTCAGCCTAAGGGCTGGCTGGAAAAGAATAATATTGGGGCTGGGCCCCACCACTCTGAACCATATCCCTAGGACGACCTCTAGTTGGCGGGCCTCCAACTCTAACGGCCTGACCTCCACCTCTAACAGTCTGGCCTCTACCTCTGGCTGCCTGACCCCTTCCTCTGGCTAGCTGAGCAGGCGTTGCAATAACTGGTGTCGGAACTATGGCACGGGAACTTTGATTTTGCTGCGGAACACCCAATAATCTCAGATAGGTCCTCCTGATATGCCCATAACCACCACACTCGAAACATCCATCCTGATACTGTGGATGTGGAAAATGAGACTGACCCGAACGGGCCGGCTGACCACGTTAATAGCTCTGAATAGGAGGTGCATTGATAGGAGATGATGGTGCACTATAGGTTGGCTGCCCAGAAGAAGGCACATTAGGACCACGACTCCCTGAAGCACTATGGGATGCCTGAAGCGCTGAATAGAATGGCTCGGGAGGATGGCCTCTACCAAAATTACCCCTGTCTCTAGAAGAGGCACCGCTGAACCCACCAAAATGACGAGGTCTCTTGTTTGACCCCTGACCTCCCTGTCCAAGAACCATCTCGACTCGCCTGGCGACATTCGCAACCGCCTAAAAAGAAATCTCGCTCCCAGTCTCCTTAGCCATCTGCGATCTAATAGGCTGAGCAAGTCCCTTAATAAACCTCCTCACGCTCTCTCTCTATCAGTAGGAAGTATAAGAATAACATGACGGGCCAAATCCACAAAATGGGTCTCATACTGAGTAACAGTCATGCTTCCCTGCTTGAGATGCTCGAACTAACGGTGGTGCTTTTCTCTCAAGGTGATAGGCAGAAACTTCTCTAGGAAGAGATGAGTGAACTGGTCCCAAGTAAGATCAAGCGAACGAGCTGGTATGGTAAACAAATAATCCCTCCACCATTTCTTGGCGGAACTAGTCATCTGAAAAGCAGCAAAGTCGACCCCATTGGTCTCCAATATACCCATGTTCCGAAGAACCTCGTGACAACTTTCAAGATACTCTTAGGTATCCTCTGAAGTAGCACCACTATAATGGACTTGATAGAGATTAGTAAACCTATCCAATCTCCACAAGGCCTTAGAATACATAGCTAACCCATCTCCGGTATGTACCGCAGCAACCGGCTGAACTACTCCAACTGGATGGGCTGCTGGAGTCTAATACTGGGGAGCCATCTGCTCCGGAGTGTGAGTAGCAGAAGTCTGGTCTCCTCTTCCAGCCTGAGAGACGGTTGGTGCCATGGGGAATGCGCCAGTCAGGGTCACACTCTCCGTAAGGCCCACCAATTGGACCAAAGCATCCTAAAGCACTAGGGTGGAAATAAACCCCCCCGGGGCCTGAGTTGATTCGGCAGGAACGGTCTGAGCTGGAACCTCCTCATCAAACTCTACCCGAGGCTCTACTGCTGGGGCTGCTGATCAGGCTCTGGTCTGAGCCCTGCCTTGCCTCGGCCTCTAGAACGGTCTCGGCCTCGACCTCTGCCCCTCGTAGGATCTACTACTGGAGGCTCTAGCTGCTGCTCAGCTGAAGAAGCGGTACACGTTCTCGCTATCTGTGAGAGATAAGAGTAGGACAGTTCAATCAGTATTGAGAAAATAAAATCGCACGAAAAAGTTGAATAAAGGTGAAATTTTGTTCCTAAACTTTATATCCTCTGGGAGAAAAGTACAGACGTCTCCATACCGATCCCCCAGACTCTACTAAGCTTGTCCGTGAATTGTGAGACCTAGGAAACCTAGTGCTCTGATACCAAATTGTAACGACCCGAAATTCCCTTTGTCGGGACTGTGATGGCACCTAACATCACTCTTGCCAGGCAAGCCAATGTTAGAGGTTATTTAGCCAATTCTTTATATTTTTAGTGATTATCAGTAAACAAGCAAAAATAAACCGAAATAAACGTGAAGCTATATAGATATCAACTTTAATTACATGCTACCTCTACCCAAAATCTGGAGTTACAGTTCACGAACATACTAAGACTTTTCTACAAATATTTGTCTGAAAAAAGTACAATTGTTTGTGAAGCAAAGTAACAACAGTAAGTATAGGAGTGTAGAAGGGGACGCCAAGGCCTGCAGATACCAGCAAGACTACCCCGGGTCTCCTAGCTATGAAATCTGCAACCAACCTCTCGATCAGCCACTACCTGCTCCAAAATGCAGTATCAGCACAACCGACCCCATGTACTGTTAAGTGATGAGCCTAACCTCGACGAAGGAGTGATGAGGCTACAACGGGACACTAACAATATAAGTTGCTTACATTGAATAATAAGATAGAAAAAAAGGCAGAATGAAGTAAAAACTGTAACTTGCAAGAAATAAATACAGTACCTAACGTACTTCATCAGTGGTCAGTTATAACCAATCCTTAAGTGCAATTCAATTCTACCATACAACTAACCCAACCAAAGAAAGAACATAAACATATAAATTATTGCGGCGCGCAACCCGATCCCACCGTACATATCATAATCCTACCTTTTTTCTTCTTTATATCATAAACAACAAAATATAAATAAAAGTGTTGCGGTGTGCAATCCGATCCCACCATATCATAATAATCACCATTACGATTCACCCTTATATCACCACATTCCGCCCTTACCACACCTGTTGCGGCGTGCAACCTGATCCCACCGTATAATATCAAATATTCCTCCTCAATATGTCACCTTTATTTCACCTGTTGCGGCGTGCAACCCGATACCACCTTATTCATATCAATTACAGAGGAAGTATAGCAGTTTCACAAATTAACACAAGACCCTTCTCAATACTTAAACTTCAGAACAAGGCAAATGGAAATATTATACTCAATAAAACTCTACACAAGTAATACTACTCAGCGAGCCCAATCCAGAATATCACTAAAACACAAATAAGAACAGCTTAAGTAAGTAATAGGGGATAAGGAAACTACGCAATAACAATTATCTTCAACAAGGAGAAGCAATATCTAATAAGTAGAAATTAGGCATGGAAATACAAGTAGGCATGTAACAATTAAAGTAGGGAAAGAAACAATATGAGAAGAATGGGAGAGAAACAGGGAAGACAGATAAATTGGCGGCGCATAAGTACTCGTCGCCTCATATATTCGCCACTCACATGGTTTTCATATAGAAATCAAGACAAAGATTACTAATCCCTCAAGTCAAAGTTAGGTACAATATTTACCTTGCTCCACATGCCACTCACTGCTCAATTACCGTTTTCCCTCTAGATTCCACCTCCAAACCACTCGTATCTAGCCACAATTAACTTAATAACTTAACAGGAGGAAGATCAAATCTATCCCGTAAATGCAGTAAATAGCAACCAGGAACAACGGAAATAGTAATGCATAAATACGGCACGGAATGTCCCTTCGTGTTAACATAACAGGACATGGCACAGAATGTCCCCTCGTGCTAACATAACATAACATGGCACAGAATGTCCCCTCGTGCTAAATAACATAAACATGGCACGGAATGTCCCCTCGTGCTAAATAACATAAACATGGCACGGAATGTTCCATCATGCTAAATAACATAAACATGGCACAGACTTTTCCCTCGTGCTAAATAACATAAACATGACACAAAATGTTCCCTCGTGCTAAATAACATAAATATGGCACGAAATGTTCCCTCGTGCTAAATATCATAAGCATGGCACAGAATGTTCCCTCGTGCTAAATATCATGAACATGGCACGACATTATCCTTCATGCTTTACACTCTTCCTCACCCAAACAATATCAAGAACAATATTTTGGCAAGGAAAAACCAACAATATGACCCATAACTCACCACATCCCGACAAGGGAGTCAGCAATAAAAACAATATCATTAACAACATAACCAGTAATAGAAACCACAACATCCCGGCAAGGAAGTCAACAGTACAAATGATATCATTCGCAGCATAAACAGTAATAGGAACCATCACATCCCGGCAAGGGAGTCAACAATACAAACCATATCATTAACAACATAGACAGTAACATAAACCATAACATCCTGGCAAGGGGAACAACTATAACCAATCTCACCTAAACACTTCACGGAATACCACTCAGCTTAAAACAAAAGGCCCAATAATAGGCAATATCAAGGAAATACCAATAGCATAAATGTCTACCAATTAGACCTAAGTGGAACTTAAGGGAATAGTCATATAAATCACAATGTAAGACTCACGGGCATGCTTGACTCCAACGAATAAATGTTCCAACTATGGCTAGTCAACTATAAGGCTAGATGACACTAATTATAGTCAATTAGGCAAGCTAGGAAGAAAATATAGCATGATGATAAGAGAAGTAGAATATTCAGTTAAGTCAAGTAAAGTCAAATAGCCAAGGAAGGATCCAAAAGACAAGTAATACTAATTTAAACAGGAAGGGATGAAATTAACAACCAAGGATTCAAATGTAACAATTACAAATCATACACATGTAATATAAGAACCTACGAATCCTAAAAGTCCAATTTAATTGCAAATAAGTCCAAGTACACACTCGTCACCTCGCTTACTCGGACTACAATCAACAAGGAAGACTCAATCCTAAGGGGTAGTTCC
Organism: Nicotiana paniculata; assembly: GCA_005239505.1. Classification (NCBI taxonomy): domain Eukaryota; kingdom Viridiplantae; phylum Streptophyta; class Magnoliopsida; order Solanales; family Solanaceae; genus Nicotiana; species Nicotiana paniculata. The sequence goes on from ML334443.1 coordinate 17,108, forward strand.
CCTACACAAGGTTAGGCAAGATAATTACCTCAAAGACGACAACCCGGTACTCAAAAATAGACTTCTCGGGCGGAAAGACCTCCGAACGGCTTACAATCAACTAAAATAACTTCAAAATACACATAAAATGTATAAGGAACGATTCCTAATAATAAAGTCTCAATCTTTACAAAATCATAAAAATCGGCACAAAAGTCGACCCCCGGGCCCGCACCTCAAAAGCTGACAAATTTTATAAATTCCGATTACCCATTCCGATACGAGTTCACCCATACTAAATTTATCCAATTCCGATAACATTTGGTCTTTCAAATCATGAATTTACATTTTAGAAGTTTTCTTTCAAAACCCACAATCCCCTCAACCCAAAACACAAATTAAATGATAAAAACAAGAACTAATTCATGAAATATAATTAATTATAGTGGAAGAACACTTACACATTCGATTTGTGTGTTAAACCCTCATGGAATCGCCCAAAACCGAGTTCTAGAAGTCAAAATATGTTTAAAATGGTGAAACCCCGATTTTGCAAACTTATATTCTGCCCAGGAGCTTTGTGAATCGCGATCGCGGGAATCGTGGCACGATCGCATAGAAGGAAAATGAAGCTGGCTTAAAATGCTCTACGCGATCGCGGAATAGCTTATGCGATCGCGTATAAGGAGTAAGTTGGCTTTTGCGATCGCGGACCAACTATTGCGATCGCAGTGAAGGAAATTACTGGGCGAGTCAGACACTTTATGGGATCGCGGATCCTTCTATGAGATCGCATAGAAGGAAACCAGATGATAGTTTTCAACAGTTCAAAAATAGGAAAAATGGACCCGGAACCTGCCGAAACACACCCGAGGCCGCCGGGACCCCGTCTAAATGCACAAACAAGTCTTATAACTTAATACGGACTCGCTCGAGGTTCCAAATCACATAAAATAAAACTAAAACGACGAATCAAACCAAAAATCAATGAAAGTCCTCAAAACTTCTTTTAACATCAAATTTTGCATTTAAGGTCCGAATCACGCCAAACGAAGTCCATTTCATACCAAATTTTACAGATAAAACATATAAATCATATCAAACTTGTACCGGGATCCATAACCAAGATACGGGCCCGATACCACAAGTTTCACATAACATTTTATTTTTAAAAACCTTTATATTTTTCAGAAAACAATTTTCTTTAAAAATTCATTTCTCGGACTTGGGACCTCGGAATTCGATTCCGGGCATACGCCCAAGTCCCATATTTTTCTACGGACCCTCCGGGATCGTCAAATCACGGGTCGGGTCCATTTACGAAAAACGTCGGCCGAAATCAACTTTATTCAAATTTCTAATACAAAATTATCATTGTTATCAGTTTTTCACATAAAGGCTTCCCGGATACACGCCCGGGATTCGCATGCAAATCGAGGTGAGATAGAAGGAAGTTTTTACGACCTCGGAACATAGAATTAGCTAGAATATACGGGATGACCTTTTGGGTCATCAAGTCCTCCCCCTCTTAAACAAACGTTCGTCCTCGAACGTGCCAAGATTCACCTTGAACTCATCCCATATGGTATACTTCCAACGAGTCGTGGGTGATCCCACGTCCTTCCAACCCACATAAGCCCGATGAAACAATCACTACCGCAATATAGCATTCACATCACCACCTATAAGCCTCATACCTCTACTTCTCACCCTCTACTCATTTACAAAAGACCCAATTCTACATCCATATCCGGCATTAGCCTCAATCATCTGCATCAACTCATGACTACACCCACAAGGCACGACCACACAACATAGTACATCACACATAGGCTCATATAACACTTTTGATCACAATAGCTGCCCGAAATCAACTCGACATTGGCAATTAGCCCCACATCTGAAAGAACTCTCTTCCCAAACCCCATAACACTGATAATGATGTAATGAACACGAAGTCTTCATTATTAAACACCCGAATCACCAAGCCGCAACTAACACCACCGTGCATATATCCCGCAACTAAACTAAAGAAACACATAACGAAATGACTGAATATGAAAATAGAAACATATAAATGAACTATCACACAAGCCCGTAGGCACAACTCTCCATCAATACGGACTTACTAAAAGCAATATAATGAGGAAGAAGTAAAGCACATGAACAAATCACAAGGATTCCATCCTGATAAAATTTCACCGCGGTACTCAGCCCGGTCCAAACATATCGAATCCCAAATATCATGAGGACCTCGCCCTCAACTTTGAATCACATACCGAAAATATATCATACCAATTGAAATTCCTCCGCTAATTCATCTCAGCTGATAAAATCATAACGCTAGCTGATCTCCCACCTCGATGGAATATCAAATCACAACTCGTAACCAAAATACTCAGGAAAATCACCATAAAGCTTACCATGAATAACAACAAGGACTCACTTCCATTCTCACCACTATCAAGAATGAAATAAACAACGATAGACACGGGCTAATACTCATAGAATCTCCCAACAGGAGCAAACACAAAATGGAGTGCAAAACACGGAACTCACTCATAAATAAAACAACAAGTAAGGGAACTCTTCCGACCAGCAGAATTATGATGAAATACAGTTGACGCCCCTCTGTAACACATCAAAACATACCTGTGATAATATTTGGCACATCGGCCTCCGGCCTACTATATGCAACACATCAACGGGTCGGGCTTCCCCCTCTTAGGCGCCCCCTACTCACCTGAATACCCTGCTACCGTACACCTACCTGAATCCTGGGACAATCTCTCACCCTGTGGCTAACATCTCCACACTGAAAACAATCTCGCTGTTGACATGGCTGTGGAAAAACACACCATACGAATCCTTTGAAACCAATGAGTACCTGAAATCCCATGCGAAGCTGGTAATGCAAACCGAACTGGTTGACCCACAAAACTTCTACCGTGTCGTGCCTTGTCTCCATAATACGGACCAGTAGATTCCTCCGATCTATGAGGCCTCATTGCCTCCTTGAAATCTCTCCCTGATCTCGTCTGTCCTCTCGCTCCCGGTCCCACGTGATCTCTAACCGGCGAACGATCCCCAGTATCTGCTGAACGAGGCATCCTACTCTAACTCTCGAGTCCCGCTAAACCGAATATCATGCCTGAATCTCCCAAATGTCTCTATGGACTCATCTCCTAACTGAAGCAACCAAGCGAAGTTCATGTCTATCCCACTCACTGAATCTAACGACATGCTCCAATAGTGACACCGCGCACTGTACATCACGAAGGAACTGAGGTGCAACCTCCCTCAAAGCATCTCCGAAAGACTGAATCCATGCTAGTGAAGCTAACTCGGCTCGGTCACCCCAACTCATATGCCGCCACCACTGATCAACCCACTATTCTGAACCTGAGACGTGACAAAGGCAATCCCGCTAGTCTCCATAATACCCGAAGTACGAAAGACATAGTGACATTCCTCCAGGAAACCCTGGGCACCATCTGCCGCCAATCCACTAAAAGATAGAAGGGTGATACTTCTGTACTTCTCAAGTCCACGGTATTCTTCCTCAGAGGCTACTGTCCTAACCACGGACTGAACTGAAACCACATGTCGCGCTGCCATAACAATTAGAACCTGACCAATATGGCCGCGCTACTCTGGATTGTAGACGGTGGGAGTCTGAACTCCTCCCCTGATCTGTGAAGCATCTGGTGCACTAGAATCAACCCCACCTGAGTCAATGTATCACTTATACTCAAAACTGCGCTCAGGTCTCCTGAAATCCGGGGTAGCAACAGACGCCCCCAGTACCTGTCCCCCAACTAGAACTACTGGCGACTCCTCAACGACTGCTCTATTAGGCCTCTTAACTGCGGCACTTGCTCCTTGTTAGCCCCTGTCTCTGACCCTTGCGACGCTTGCTTCGGGGTAACATCATCTGGAACTGCCATTCGTGTACTCACCATCGTGAGAGAATTGAACGATAATTTCAAACTTCAAGATCAATGAACTCGCACGATAGGAACGAAGGAAGTGAAATTGTCCTAATAGTTCTATAGCCTCTCGAAGATAAGTACGAACGTCTCCGAACCCATCCACAAGACACTACTAAACTCGCTTATGACTCGTAGCACCTATGAACCTAGAGCTCTGATACCAACTTGTCACGACCCAAATTTCCCGCCGTTGGGTATCGTGATGGCACCTAGTCTTAGGGAATAGGTAAGCCTAACAGTTATTGAATAACAACAATAATAAAAGAAGGCTACCAGTCTCGATATAAAATCTCAACAAAATGTACAAACTTCCCCAAAACCGGTAATACAAGTCATAAGCTCTACGAATCTTCTACAAATTCTAAGTACATCTGTTTGGAAATAAATACAACAGTGTATGAATAATAAATACAAAGAAGGTGACTTCGACGCCTGCGAACGCAGCAGCAGGTTACCTTGAGTCTCCTCGGCAATCATCCACACAGCTACTACAATATATACCTGGATCTGCACACAAAAATGTGCAGAAGTGTAGTATGAGCACACCACAACGGTGCCCAGTAAGTATCAAGACTAATCTCGGTGGAGTAGTGACGAGGACTAGTCAGGACACAACTGGTTTACAATAGAAATAACATGAATATAGAAATGACTGAACGTTACATCTACCTAAGGCTTCATGGAATAATTTATGACAACGACAATATAAAGCGGAAGGAAATCACATAAATTAATCACGAAACAACATAAAAGTACACAGAAAGATGGACAAGAAAACAAGCCAAAATGAAAGGAAAGACAAGACAATAGAGAACGCCAATGACTCAACTCTACGTCGGTTTGTTCACATCGGGCCTTAGCCATTGAAATCCATAGACTGGTGGAAATCTTTAAACAACAGTTCATATGAAAAAGTTTTGCAAATAAAATCATTTTAGTATGGGAGAGTTTCCTTTGAAAACATACTTTCTCCAAAAGTAGATATAAGTATATTTAATAGAGAGAATTACGTAAAACATAGTTTCTTTCAAAATATGAAACTTTCCAAAGATGCTTTCCCAATAAATGACTTCCAAATGTCATTTTAGGCAAGACTAGTACTTTTCAAATATATCTTCGATGTAAAAGTCATTCAATTATAATCATTTCAAAACCATTGCTTCTTCAATAATACTTTTCAATAAAATCCCTTGATAAAAATCTCCTCAAGATTTATCCGCCGGAACTCAGTTTGCAACTCAGAACTTGCCATGCGGTACAGGAGGAAGATCAAATCTTGCCCGTAAATGCAGTAAATAGCAACCAGGAACAACGGAAATAGTAATGCATAAATACGGCACGGAATGTCCCTTCGTGCTAACATAACATGACATGGCACGGAATGTCCCCTCGTGCTAACATAACATAACATGGCACGGAATTTCCCCTCTTGCTAAATAACATAAACATGGCACATAATGTTCCCTCGTGCTAAATAATATAAACATGGCACAGAATGTTCCCTCGTGCTAAATAACATAAACATGGCACGAAATTTTTCCTCGTGCTAAATAACATAACCATGGCATGAAATGTTCCCTCATGCTAAATAACATAAACATGGCACGAAATGTTCCCTCATGCTAAATATCATAAACATGGCACGAAATGTTCCCTCGTGCTAAATATCATGAACATGGCACGACATTATCCTTCATGCTTTACACTCTTCCTCACCCAAACAATATCAAGAATAACATTTTGGCAAGGAAAAACCAACAATATGACCCATAAATCACCACATCCCGGCAAGGGAGTCAACAATACAAACCATATCATTAACAGCATAACCAGTAATAGAAACCACAAAATCCCGGCAAGGAAGCCAACAGTACAAACGATATCATTCAAAAAATAAACAGTAATAGGAACCATCATATCCCGGCAAGGGAGTCAACAATACAAACCATATCATTAACAAAATAGACAGTAACAAAAATCATAACATCCCGGCAAGGGAGTCAACAATACAAACCATATCATTAACAAAATAGACAGTAACAAAAATCATAACATCCCGGCAAGGGAAACAACTATAACCAATCTCACCTAAACACTTTACTTCACGGAATAACATTCAACTTAAAACAAAAGGCCCAATACTAGGCAACATCAAGGAAATACCAATAACATAAATGTCTAACAATTAGTCCTAAGTGTCACTTAAGGGAATAGTCATATAAATCACAATGAAAGACTCACAGGCATGCTTGACTCCAACGAATAAATATTCTAACTACGGCTAGTCAACTATAAGGCTAGATGACACTAATTATAGTCAATTAGGCAAGCTAGGAAGAAAATATAGCATGATGATAAGAGAAGTAGAATATTCAGTTAAGTCAAGTAAGTCAAATACCCAAGGAAGGAATCCAAAAGACAAGTAATTCTAATTTAAATAGGAAGGGATGAAATTAACAACCAAGGATTCAAATGTAACAATTACAATTCATACACAGGTAATATAAGAACAAATCCTAAAAGGCTAATGTAATTGCAAATAAGTCCGAGTACACACTCGTCACCTCGCTTACTCGGACTACAATCAACAAGG
>ML334445.1:742-18678 GCA_005239505.1 Nicotiana paniculata
AACTACCTAAATATGCACTCTCTCTCAAGTAGATACATAATAAATAGGAATATTTAATCAAGGGCCCTTTCAATAAACTATAATAAGAATGTCGTTGCACAAAAAGAGATTAATCACCCAAATTATATTAATATCACAATGAATTCATCCCCAACGGTTTCTACCAAAACCCTAGACTAAAGAATTTAGCTACTCATGTTATTGAGAATCAAAACTAAAATAAATTGCATAATTGAAATACAAAGTAATGAATACTAGATGTAGAAATCAATGTTTGTCACTTCTATGGTGTTTTCTTGTTGAAACCTTCGAAATCCTTCCAAATCTCCTCCGTCCTTATAAGTTGTGTTTTTTGGTGTCTATTTATATGTTTAGGGCGAACCCTAACCATGTAGGAGACTTCTATTTCAACGGGGAAACACTTAACTCGTCAAAACTCGGATTTGGCCGAAACTGAGGACCCCAGGCGTTTGGGCTCTAACGCACCCCTAAGGCCAGGGCAGGCCTGGCATTTGGGCCCTAAAGCCCCCCTAACGCCAGGGTCTGCCTGGCCTTATGGGGTAAACGCTCCCCTAATGCTAGGTAGGGTCAGGCTCTAGGGGGCAAACGCCCGGCTATCGCCCGGGTGTCTCCTTTTGCGTATTTTCGATGTATTTGCATCTCTTTAGCTCCGTTTCCATCTCCAATTCACCTACACATAAAATAAACTCTACTAAGCACATAAAAAGTGTATTTTTATCATTAACACACCTCAAATGTAAGGTATATTACATATTAAACTATGCATTCTAGCCTCGCATCATTAGGCTCTGATGAGTAGCGGCAGCAAGTTTAGCCAAAGAATTTGGTACTTGGTTTTCCTCTCTAAAGCAATGTTACACAGTATCAATGTCCTGTCAATCACCATCTTGATCTTCATGCTATTAGAATCTCTATTTGAAAGCATGTTGTTAGTGACCATAGAATCCAGTTCGAGAGCGAACTTAGTGTATAGTTGGTTGCACCATTTCCCTCCAAACTCTGTAGCCATTGCCTCTGCCATATTGTTGCTATCACAAGTATTGGGCACTGAGAATGTAACGACTCGATCACTCATTTTTAGCTCTAGCGTATCGTTCTGCGGTTTGAGGCTATGAGTAGCTTCACTTCAGGTATTATGACTTGTACGCATGGTCGGAATTGAATTTCGGGAAGTTCGAAATTGATTTGGAAAGAAAATTCTCATTTCGGAAGCTTTAAGTTGGAAGAATTGACTAAGGTTTTATTTTTGAGTAAACGACCTCGGAATCGGGATTTGAATGTTCCAACAGATTTAAATAATGATTTTAGACTTGGGCGTATATCCAAATCGGGTTTTGGATGACCTGGGAGCATTTCAGCACCTATTGTAGAAAGTTGGTATTTTGGAAGGATTTCAAAAATTTGGATTGAAGTGTGTTTTAATTTTATCGACGTCTGTTTGAGATTTCGAGTCTGGGAATAACTCCGTATGGTGATCCTGGTCTTAGGAGCACGTTCGGATGTGGATTTGAAGGCCCGTAGGCCATTTTGGGGTCATTTGGCGAAAGTTGGAATTTGAAGGTTTTTGGGAAGTTTGACCCGGAGTTTACTTTTTGATATCGGAGTCATATTTTGATTCTGGAAGTTGGAGTAGGTCTGTAATGTCAAATGCGACTTGTGTACAAAATTTGAGGTCAATCAGACGTGATTTGATAGGTTTCGGCATCGAATGTAGAAATTTGAAGTTCTAAAGTTCATTAAGCTTGAATTGGGGTGGGATTCATGATTTTGACATTTTTTTTATGTGAATTAAGGACTCGAGCAGGTTCGTGTTATGTTTTGGGACAGGTTGGTATGAGCGGACGGGGTCCCGAGGTCCTCGGGTGTGTTTCGGGATGGTATCGGATCAAGTTGAGCTATTTTGGAACTGATGTTGTTGGTTCTGGTTTTGTCCTTCGTTAACGCGAAGGAAGTCTTGCGTTTACGAAGAGGAATTTTTGGGCTTCTGGGAATTGGCCTTCGCGAACGTGAGGCAGTTGACGCGAACGCGAGGTAGAAGCTAGGAAAACCTTCGTGAAAGCGACACAGGGGTCACGAACGCGAAGAAGGAAGAGGACTGGGGGACCTGGAGCCATTTAGCCTTCGCGAACGCGAAGCAGTAGGGCCTGAAGGCATCGCAAACGTGAAGCCTTGGTCACGAACGCGAAGAAGGGGGTGACTGTGCTGGGCAGAATGTTTTAAAAGCGGGATTTAGCCCATTTCACTCATTTCTCTCTTGGTTTGGATGATTTTGGAGAGGCTTCAAGGGGAGATTTTCATCATCTATGCCAAGGTAAGTGATTCCCACCTATTTCAAGTTAAATTCTTGGATTATACATAGATTTTTACATGAAAATTCATGAAAAATTAGTAGAAAATTCGGGATTTTGAAGAAAAACTTAAAAATTGGTATTTTTGGATTTTGACCACGAAATTGGACATGGAATTAGGAATAAATTATATATTTGAGTTCGTGGGTTATGTGTAATGTTTATCTTTGAAAATTTTTGGAATCCGGGCACGTATGCCCGAGGTTGATTTATTTTCGAGCAGGGTTGAAAATTATTGAAAATTGGATTATAATGAGTATTAGGGTGTATATTTATAAATTTTCACATTTAGTGACTAGTTTTAGAGTGATGGGCATCGGTTTGAGTTGTTGGAAAGTCTTTGGAGCCGGTTATGAAATTTGGGAGCGAGGTAAGTGTTCTTTCTAGCCTTGTAAGAGGGAATTAACCCCATGGGCGAATCAAATTATTATGTGCTCCTATTTGTGGGGGCCGCGTATGCACGAGGTGATGAGAGTCCGTAAGTAGCTATTAATTGTGCTTATGTCCGGGTAGTCTAGGACTCAAATCGTGTTATACTTGCGATGTGAGCACCCTACATGTTAATTTACTTGCTTAAATCATATTGGAAATTGACAAAGGAATCGTAACAAGTTAAGCTTCATTTACTTGACCGTTAATGAGAATTGATAATTCTTTGAATATTTGTCTCTTAATAAATCTTGAATTGGTTGTTTTAATGTATTTTCTCTTTTTGTAGAGCGGGCCGAACACCTAGGTAGTAGATAGATGCATCTATGGTTCATGCTGTTCGACCCTTGGTAGTGCACAATTTAAATATTATATATTGGATCGGGCCGTATGACCTCGACATGACTTGCACATGATAAATATTTGAAACTAATAATAAGTGATATTACTTATTTGGCTTGAAATATAAATAGTTAAATGACGATAATAGATTTGGGATTTCATATTAGTAGAAGAATTATTTATCTGTTCTCTTGTTCTTGAGTTTTCAGTTGTTTCTACATAACACATGCTTAATTATAATATCGATATTTTATGGTTAGCCCATAGTAAGTGCCGGAGTCGACCTCTCGTCACTACTTCTTCGAGGTTAGACTGGATACTTACTGGGTACACGTTGATTTACGTACTCATACTACACTTTCTCCAGTGGACTTGTGGGCGCAGACGCGCGATTATTGCGAGGACTTAAGTGAGCTGCATTCCACGTTACGAGTCCGCAACATGCACAAAGTCTCCATCCTAGTTATTTACACACTCCTGTCTAATTTGTATCCCAGACAGATGTAGTATTTTACTGTATTTCCTAGTTGACGCTTATACACTCGTGACACCAGGTTTTGGGGGTGCTTATGGGTTTTTCAGTATTAAAGTTGTAAAAATATTGTCATTTACTCTGTAAATTTTATCTCTTACTATTTAATTGAAGGAAATTATGATTTCAAAATTACTAAAACGAGTAATGAAGTTAATCATTTAATTTTCGGCTTGTCTAACAACAGTGTTAGGTGCCATCACAACCTTTAATGGATTTTGGATCGTGACAACATGGTATCAGAGCACTAGGTTCACTTAGTTCTCACGAGTCATGATCAAGTCTAGTAGAGTTTTGTGGACCGGTATGGAGACATTTGTAGTTATCTTCGAGAGGCTACAGGGCTGTTAGGAGCATTTCCCTTCTTGATTCCTCATCGTGCGATTTGATTCCTTGAGGCTTATGCCTTGATTTCCTTCTTGCTCAATCTTATGCGACAAGAAACACTTGTCGTCAATTGGGAATCGAGGAATTTTATTGGTACTACAGACGTGGGGCAGGATGTTTCTCCCTACACATTCGAGCAAGTTATTATCGACTTCTTGCAGAAAAGTGTTCTGTCATTTCGGCTCAGTAGCTGTATTTCTGATGGTTTTGAGGCTATGTATAGGTTGCCATGATTTTCGTAAGTTGTTATCGCACAGTAATGATGTAATGGTAGGATGCTTGCCTATGTGTCGAGCAGTGAATGCCTTGAGATGAGGTTCTTCTAACTGCGTGATTCAGAGGTTCATCATTTTATTTCCAGCGGAGGAAAGGCAATTGGACGATGAATGTCCAGGGTTGGATTGATGGAGTAATGAGACTTGATATTTTCGAGCATGGTGGAATTTTCATCTGTAATGTGGCGTCGTTTTCCTTATTGAAGGTGCTAAGTTTGCAGGTGTTATAGTCTTATTCAATTCTCCTTCAGGGAAGGGTATTGTGACATGGAGCCGGGGAAGTGGCTGTCGGAGATCGCGGTGTGCGGTGGTTCAGAATCGAACCGGTGTTCCTAATATTGACAGATCGAGGAAGATGATCTTTAGAGATGTTTAGAGTTGGTGGCGATCTATTGGTTCAAGTGCTATTAGAGATGGATTGTTGTTAGGAAACAATTGGGCATTGATGAGGAAGGGCATGCAGGAGGTGTCTTGCGGTGGTTAAATTTCTAGAAGGCCAAATGTGAGAATCAAAAGTCGAGTAGTTGCTTAAAGGAGAGGGTTTGACCAAAGTGGGAGAGTGGCAGGGTAGGACATGGGCTCTGCGGTAAGATATCTATACACATTGAGGAAGGTTTAGCGTGATTTGGGATTCATGGTGGCCAGTGACTAGGTTTACAGACTTAATTTGGAATATTGGCTACTATACTGAGGAAGATTTGATACGATAGAAAGGAGTTGCTTGATATGAAGAGGGATGCAACATGACTTCAGATTGCAATTTATTGTCACACCTTTAATTGATGTCAATGGGGAGTGAACAGTCTTGTACAACTGGTGAATGAGCACGGGCTCAGGAAGGTTTACTAATTTCCTAGTAATTTCACCCAGTGTAGCGTCGTTGGAAGATGTTGGCATAGAATTTCTACATGTGGGTTATCTCCCGTGAGTAGGTTAGTGGTTGCATGGTGTTGATGGAGCTTCTACAAAGAATTCTACTGGCTATCCGGTAAGAGGTCGAATATGTGAATATGGCTAGTGATTCAGAATGTTCATGAAATGTCTAACATTAAGATTTCGAGAAACTTGGTGAGTTGATTATGCGAGATCATGGTAATTGGGAAGGAGGAATCTTGGTATGAAAACCGGCCAATCATCTTGAGAGTGTATCCCCGTTTCCCCCTTTTCTTCTTCTTTTGGTGCTCTATAGTTGTTATATGTCTTACCAGATTGGTTAGTTCAGTTCCAGATTGATTTCAGAGTAAATTGAGACACATAGTCTCTTAATGGAAAGTTTAAGTTGGAAAATTGACCGGATGTAGACTTATGTGTAAACACCCTCAGATTTTAATTTTGATGGTTCCGTTAGCTCCGTTAGGTGATTTTGGACTTGGGAGCGCATACGGAATATGATTTGAAGATCCATAGTGGAATTAGGCTTGAATTGGCAAAAGTTGGAACTTTGGTGATTTTAGCAGGTAGTGGAAATTTTGATATCGGGGTCAGATTTAATTTTCGAGAATTGGAGTAGGTTCGTGTTGTCATTTAGAACTTTTGTGCAAACTTTGAGGTCAATCGGACATGGTTTGATAGGTTTCAGCGTCGTTTGCGAAATTTGGAAGTTTAAAAGTTTTTTAGGCTTGAATCCGAGTGTAATCGATGTTTTGGTGTTGTTTTGTGTGATTCGAAGGTTCGACTAAGTTCGTATTGGGTTATATGACTTGTTGGAATATTTGGTTGAGGTTCCGGAGGCCTCGGGGTGAATTCAGGTGGTTACTGGACTTGGTTTCAACTTGGTGAAGCTGCTGAAGTCGGTTGTTTCTAGTTTGATCGCACCTTCGAGAGGGCTAGCCGCAGGTGCGGCAGAATGGGTGCAGATGCGGGAAATCATAGGCTGGGTAGGAAGTGCAGATGCAAGAGATTTAGCACATTTGTGAGCCCGCATATGCGAGGCTGAGCCGCAGATACGGAAGAGTGGATCTTGGACATTCCCGCAGAAGCGAAATATAGGCCGCAGAAGCGACTCCGCAGGTGCGAGACCTTGAGCGCAGGTGCCAGCCCAGTGGACTTAAGTGAATTCTGCAGGTGCAGATCTTTTGTCACAGAAGCGGATCCGCAGGTGCGGGTAAATAGCCGCAGGTGCGAAAAGTCTGGGAAAAAGTTTTAAAAACCAAGGGTTCGCGATTTTTGTCTTATTTCAACATTTGGGACTCAGACTTAGGCAATTTTGGAGAAGATTTTCAAGGGGATTATTGAGGTAAGATTCTTGAACTCGTTTTGGATCATAAATCTTGTTTCCCCACTGATCTTCCCACCTAATTAACGAGATTTTGAAGTGAAATTTGGGGGTTTAGGGCTTGAGAATTGAAGAGAGGATTTTTGGGGATTTGGGTGACCTAATGATGTCATATTTTGATGAATTTAGTATGGTTAGGCTTGTGAGTGAATGGGATTTCGTGTTTTGTGACTTTTTTTGGATTTTGAGACGTGGGCCTGGGGGTCGGGTTGAGCCGATTTTGGATTGTGGGCTATTATTTAGTAGTTTACTTGTAGAATTGATCCCTTTAGCCTATATTGATTATCTCGTACTGTTTATGGCTAGATTTGGGGAATTTTGAGACTGAATCGAGAGGCAAGGGTATTTCAGAGTAGGATTCTGCGCAGTTGAGATAAATAACAGTCTTAAATATGGTCTTGAGGGTATGAAACCCCGAAAATTGGTATGTTGTGAATATTTGGAGGTTACAACATGATAGGTGACGAGTGTGTGAGCGTGCACCGTAAGGGATCGTGACTTGGTCCGTCCCGGAGACTGTAAAGTCGAATAGCCTATTGTTGCTTACATGTTTCTCCTTGTTTTCTAGTAATTTGACTGCCATTCATATTAGACACCATGCTTACGCCCTATGATATTACTGTTGGGACCCACAACGGTCATATACTTGTTGAATTGACTGCTAATTGTTGGTTTGTACTCAGTCATAGTCTTATTTATGTGTCATAACTCTGTTCTTACTTCTTGTTAATACTTGTTGTTATCTCTGTTTGGGCTGAATATTATGATTTATGTGAGCCCGAGAGGCGGGAGAGGTTAGTGACTCAGATAGGGCCTGAGCGCCGAGTTGTGAGCTATGTGAGGTATATGGATCGGGTTGCACGCCGCAACAAGCCTTATGTCTATCTATGGATTATGGATCGAGTTTCACGCCGTAACGAGCCTTAGGGCTATTGATGTATTATGAATCAGGTTGCACGTCGCAATGAGATTAAATCAGGCTACACGCCGCAGCGATATAGCGCTTGGGCTGAAGGAGCTCCTCCGGAGTTTGTACACCTCCAGTGAGCACATGTACCTATTGAGTGTTTGTGTATTGAGGGATGAGAGTCGAGTATTAAGCTATTGAGGGCTTGAAGGACTGTGATCCTGAGAGGTTGTATTTTCCTTGTTTTGTTGCTATTCTTAGCTGATTCATGTTACATTTTGAGCTTCTAGAAATTTTTACGCCTGGTTAACCTGAACTCTGGTAAATATGCAGCTGACTTGTTATATATTGCTGAAATTTACTCACATTTACTTTCATTAGTGAATCTATGAAATGAACTGTATTTTTGCTTAGCTCGTCACTGCTTCTCAATTCCTTATTTATTTATGTTACTTGTTGAGTTGGTTGTACTCATGCTACACCCTGCACTTCATGTGCAGATCCATGTGTGTACGGTCACGGAGGTCGTTGAGTTTGTGCGTGATCGAGTATCAGAGACTACGAGGTAGCTGCCAGCGTCCGCAGACCTTGTCTCTCCTTCTATGTTTTCTTCCTTTTCTATATTGATACTTAGACACCATTTTAATTAGACTGGCTATCTAGATGATCATGACTTGGTGACACCCCAATATCTGGGGCTATCTTTCCGCGTTATATTTTGAGTCACACTTATGTTTTTATGAAAAATTCTGTTATGAAAAAGGCTTTTGATTTATCTTTATGAAATTTTGAAGTATTTTTGAAAATCAGCTTGCCTAGTACCACCGATAGGCACCTCACGATAGGTTAGAGTTTGGGTCGTGACACTTGGTGGTGTCCGAGGTTTTGTAATTGTAGCTTCAAGCTAAGTAGGAGAGCCCTACCGTCTACGATTGGATTGCATGGTTGTTTACTTGTGAAGTTTCTGGTTATCGGTATATTGGTGGGTTATAACGACTAAGGAAAGAAAACATCAGTGGTAATTTGAGAAAAGGATGTGGGGAATGTGTGTTATATTTGGCCTTATCGATTCATGTTCAGGCTTCGGGAACACTCAGAGTTCATGCTTCGTGTAGATGTGATGTACAAGGAAAATGATTCAGCTGGGTGCTTCTTTGTGAGGGTGTTCATGTGCTAGCAGAGCCTTTGAGTTTGACTATATTCGGGGACAAGTCATAGTGGGTGACTCTCAATAATGGTCCTAGTGGGTCCAAAATTAAAGTGCGATGCCTAAGGATTTCGAGTTTGTGGTATGGCTAAGTATCGAGCTTTTGCAATGGATTATAAAAGTGGATTGGAGTGTCCTATGTTATTACCGGTCTGTCGTGCAGCATTGGGAGGAATAGGAGGAAATGACTTCGGATTCATAGAGAGATTGTCATAATGGGTATACCAGTGGAAGATGCGAAAGTGCGCACAAGGAGGGTATAAGATGGTTCGTGGGTTTTGAGACAACATGGTATCGTGAAATAAGGTCACTCAGGATGAGTGCGGATTGGGTTCATTATATTTTGAATGGAGCTATTATTATTCCTAAGGCAAGTCCAGGGTAAATCGGAAGAAGTTGGTTCGGTTAGCAATGGTTGGATAGGCATGGTGGTGGAATGATCATATCCTTTAGCGTGTTAAGTTATGCAGGTGATTTGTTGCGGTATGTGCGAGGCTTGATGGCCGCCGTAATTGATTTTTATTTGGAGGCATTTGAGTATTATGGAATGTTATGTGTAGATAAATCCTAGAAGGGTCAGCGTGGCTTAGACCACTACTCGAGGTTTGTATTTTCTGCGGTTATGGAATTTCAATCACGTGTTGCAATGGTTCTCTTGAAATGAGTTAAGTGAAAGGTCTCTGTATGATGTTTATTCTATTAGTGGTTCAGGATTTATGACGGAATTCTTCTACCCTCGCGTATTGGCATGATAGGCGTAGTGAGCGGCATGGGAATTGGAAACTGTGAATCAAGGTTGCGGTTCGGTGTTGACAAGAATGTTGCAAGCTCGGATGGGCAGGAAAGGATTCAAATGGTTAGAGTAAGTTGTTATTGTCTTTATCATCACCTGATATCGGTGTCCTGTGTAAGAGGCTTTGTGCACTAATTTGCAGATTCTTTATTTTCTTTACAACATTAGTATGGCTGATGGTATGGATGTGCGAACTTGTTACCTGGTGCAGAAGCTCATGGTAGTGTATCCCAGAGGAAGATTGTATAGTGTGACATGTACTCAGTTGATTTATTAAATATTGAAACCAAGTATGGAGAATTTGGTACTATCTCTAATGTGAGAGTTCAGGCCTGAAAGACGCTCTATTTAGTTGGTTGTGAATTGTGGAAGTTTATTCCAGATTCGACGATTGTTCTTGTGTGTCATGGGAAAAAGGTCATTGTGGATCCTTGAGAGGTTATTTTCCCAATCATGGTATGATCATAATCGGTTTGAGGTCCGTTGATGGGTCCAAATATGGGTGTGTACTCTACACCAGCCTGGGTGTGTTCATTCAGCATACCATTCCTTATGGAGGAGTATTCGGGCGTTGAATATTATTTTCGTCGTCAGATTCTATTGTGTCGTGTAGGTCATGACACGGCTTGATTATTCGCAATTTGTTGTGGTCCCGTGTATCTTACGGTGTTATATGAGTAGGATGGCTCTCATGACGCAGGTCATTCATTGCACCTTAGTCGTGCTTGAGTTTTGTAGCGTATGGCACTATCTGTCTCCCCATGGATTGTATTATGCACTTGGCGTGCTTGTGGTTGACATTCAGGTATTCCGTAGTTATGATCACTCTAGCTCGGTAAGTATTTATTTATATATTATTATGTGTAGATCGGGTGGCACTCCACCACAGGTAACATAGTTGGATCGGGATGTACGCTGTAACGGTATCATATGTGGATCAGGTTGCACACCCCAACAATGTGATGTTGAGTACATATCCCCATATCTACCCTTGTGTGTCTTGTTTCTCATGTTCTGAGGAAGGTTCATAACACTTTTTTGGTTGTTTAATTAGTTACATGGGTTGAGTAATTCTTTCCAGAGTTCGTTTTCCTTATGTACCATATTCGGGTTTGTGGCTTGTTGGCACATGGTGGAATCATATGAGACTTTTGTAGTGTTTGTGGTGACTTATTACCTGAACGATTTGTACTGGGCGAGATGAGATTTTTGGACCTGGGATCAGTGCGATCAGATTTATATGAGGCATATTAAAGAGCAAATATCGTTATTTGGTTCGTAATGAGGTAATGGTCCTTGTCAGGAGGTGAGACTCAATGATTTGTTGACTCGGCAGTTGGTTATGAATTTCTATACATCTATTCCGTCGTGGAAGTATTGCAAGAGTTAGAACAGGACTTATATGTGTCATGAGGTGTGGTGTGGGCATCGGATTCATGGTATCCAAGCATATCATCAAAAACTAGTTTCTTTTAAAAAGTCTCCAAGTAAGAAAAGAAATTTTAAAAGGAATATAATTTTACCAAACATTCGTCTACCTTTTCATTCTAATTGATTGCTAGGCAGATTTATTTGAAAAGTGACTATCCTCAAAGATGTTCCGCACAGGGAAATCGTATATATGAAAATTGCTAATATCCAAGTTGATGATGCTATCAATGATATTGAGGGGAAGGAATTGCTCCAGCTTATTGATGTCCCAAATTCCAATATATCAACTCTTCGAACCAATTTGGAAATGGAAACTTTGATTTTCCAAATAGTTTGGTGCTTCATATGATTGAGATGAAATTTCTTCTACTTGCCATATTTACACGAGCTCCTTTGTTTTCTAATTTCCCAACAAATCATTGTGGGAGCAATTTATAGCATCAATTTGTGAACTCTGTTATTCATCTTTTCATCACACATTCGCTTGAAGATCCTTATGACTGGATTAGGCCGATGTTTAATTCCTAGCGTATTGTCATTTTCATTCCAGATAAGATTAGTTGCTTCAGTGTCCGTGAACATATGTTGCATAGTTTCCACCTACGTATTAGTACAACAAAAGCATCTAGAAGTGATGTTAGTGTCAAATCTTTCAAGCATATCATCAAAAGGTAATTTTCTTTTTTAAAGACTCCAAGTAAAAAAGAAATTTGAAAGGAATAGAATTTTGCCAAACATTACTCATGAAAATATTCTTCTACCTTTTCATTCTAATTGATTGTCAGATCGATTTATTGGAAAAGTGACCATCCTCAAAGATGTTCTGCATATGGAAATCATCCATGTGGAAATTGTCAATATCCAAGTTCCATAATGGATGAAATTATTCACATGTACTTTAGCCGATTTCTTAGGGCCTTGAACCAGACTAGCTAAAGGACCTTTCCCTGTCCAATTGTCCAGCCAGAAGCTAGAGTTGCTAGCTTGAATCTTTCGGTGGATATGTGGCTCTGCTTTGTCCTTGATTTTCATGATGTTCTTCTTCACTGGGTGAGATTTTTTGCAGTATTTAGATCTGAGAAAAGTGGCCTATAAGGATGGTTGAGTTCTAAATAACCAGCACCATTTGATACTAATAGTTTCAGTAAGATCCTCCATTCTCCTAATTCTAATACCACCCTCATATTTGGGTAGACACATATTATACCATGAACTCTATGGTAATTTTTCTCCCCCTCATTTTCACCTCAGAAGAAGTTAGTGTCACAACCCAAAATTCATTAAAGATCGTGATTGCGCCTCTAACATAGCCGTCAGGTAAGTCAACAGTGATTGATCAACTTAATTACTTATTTTAGTATTTTGAATCATAATTTCCGTTAATTAAGTAGTGTGAAATAAAATTTAAAGAGTAAACTGATACTAATCACGTGCACTACCATACCAAACATCCAGAAGAAGCCCCCAAAACCTAGTGTCACAAGTGCATGAGCATAAACTAGGAAATATAATAAAATACAACATCTGTCGGGAATAAAAATTAGACATGAGAATATAAATAACTCTAATGGAGACTCTGCATGCTGCGGATCGTAACCAGGAATGCAGCTCACATTAAAGTCCCCGCAATGGCCGCGCCTTTGCGCCCAAAAGACCACCAGACACATATGTACCTTCACAATACGTGCAACACGAGTTCGTAAATCAACGCGTACCCAGATAGTATGTAGCCTAACCCCGTAGAAGTAGTGACCAGGGGTCGACATCGACACTTACTAGTGATCCAATAAATCATTTATAACAATAAGTAAACAGATGTGAGACAGAGTAAGTAAACGAAAAAACAAGTATAAATACGTGGTAAAATCCTCCTCCCGACAATAAACTCAAGCTCTCAATTAGCAGTTACCTCCTCAACCGGAACATATATATATATATATATAAACTCGCAAATACACTAGTTTCTTGCCAAATATTACGCACGATTCCGTAAGAGTAATTTTTTTTATAGAAATGCTGAGGCGTACATCCCGATCCCATCATAATGTGTGCACTGCTAAGGGTCGAATGGCACGAACCATAGATGCATCTATTATACTGCCGAGACGAACGGCCCGTTCTCATGAGAGTGTGGTACAAAATCCTCTCGAGGAGAACCGCCCAATCCCATTAGAATAAAAAGCTTTAATGGGTCCTTCACCCCATTCACGAGTAAACGTGTGAATTATAATTTTTTTTTAAGGGAAACATTTCGATAAAAGCGCACAGTGCGGGAGAAATTCGAAAGAGGAGTACAATTATTTCGTAGCTAATCATGAAGCCCATCAAATCTCTACCATAGTAAGTCTATTACCCTACGCAAGTCTAGTCTCAAGTCTTGACGTAAAACAAAGGAATTTAATAGGCAATGGACAACTCAAATAGTATAGTTATAGCATGGCGGGAACCCAAGTCTACCCGGACATAAACATGAATCTAGCTACGTACGAACTCTTGTCACCTCGTACGTACGTAGCCCCATGCAACAAGTAGAACATATCAAATACATCACCTATAGGTAGTTTCTCCCTCATAGAGTTAGACAGGAACTTATTCGCTTCAAAGTTCCATAACCGGCTCCAACACCTCTCAAGCACCCCAAAAGGATGCACGTCTCTCCAAAACTAGTCAAATAAATGTGCAAATCCATAAATATATACTCTATTGCCCATAATTAATCAATTTATAACAATTCCAACCCCGATCGAAAAGTCAATAAAGTCATCCATCAGTCCCACGTGCCCGGATTCTGAATATTTTTGAAGATAATCATTACCCATAACATTACGAACTCAAATATATAATTTATTCCAAATTCCATGTCCAATTTCTTGGTCAAAATCCAAAATATCAAATTCTAGACTTTCTACCAAAATTTCACAATTTCTACTAATTTTCATATTTAAATCCTTATAGAATCCATGTATTCAACTTGAAATAGGTGGGAATAACTTACCTTGCAATAGATGGTTAAAATCTCCCCCTTGAAGCTCTCCTAAATCGCCCCAACTAAGTGAAATGAAAGAAAATAGGCCAAATCCCGTATAAAAACAAATCCTCTGCCCAGCGACCTCTTCACATCTGCGGTCCCAAGGCCGCTTCTTCGGCTCAAAATCCCGTACCTGTGAGAACCCAGGCTAGGTCGCCTACTGCATTTGCGACTCCTCAAGTGCTTTTGCGCCTTCGCTTCTGCGATGCCTCATCCGTAGGTGTGGTTCTGCTTCTACGGAAACTCGACCACATCTACGGTCCCAGCCTTCCCCAGCAAAATCCGCTTTTGCGCTTCCAGTGGTCGCATCTGCGATCACCCATGTACGGGAATTTCTTTGCACCTGCGACCTCTGCCCAGCTCACTCCATCCGCTTCTGCAATTTATTGCCTCCCTTCTACGAGGTCTCTTCTGCGGTGAAGCTTCCGCCGAAGCGGTTGCACCAGCAACCAGAATTCTCCAGTTTTTCCTTAAGTCTAAAATCCAACCCATTACCCATCCGGAATCCACCCGAGGCCCCCCGGACCTTGAGCAAATATACTAACGCGTCCCAAAACACATCACAAACTTAGTCGAGGCCTCAAATCACACCAAACAACATCGAAACTACGAATCGACGATCGAAATCCTTCTTTAAACTTTCAAACTTCGACGAAAGTGTATGAGTGATATCAAAACATTCTGGAATGACGCCAAACTTTGCGTGCAAGTCAAAAATCACGATATGAATCTATTCCAAGGCTCGAAACCCCAAACAGACATCGATAACATAAAATCCACTTCAAACCAAACTTATGAAATTCTAAAACTTTCAAAAATACCAATTTTCTATAATAAGTGCTGAAATGTTCTCGGATCACCCAATACTCAACTCGAACATACGCCCAAGTCCAAAATCATCATACGAAACTATTGGAACCTTCAAATTTCGATTCTGAGGTCATTTACTCAAAAGTCAAACCTTAGCCAATTCTTCCAGCTTAAAGCTTCTGAAATCATAATTTTCGTTAATTAAGTAGTATGAAATAAATTTACATAGTAAAATGATAATAATCACATGCACTACCATACCAAATATCCAGAAGAAGCCCCCAAAACTCGGTGTCACAAGTGCATGAGAATCAAGTAGAAAATATAATAAAATACAACATTTGTCTCGAATAAAATTAGCCAGGAGAATATAAAAAAAACTAATGGAGACTCTGCATGCTGCAGACGTAACCTGGAATGCATCTTACGCTAAGTCCCGCAATGGCCGCGCCTTTGCGCCCAAAAGATCTCCAGACATATATGTACCTTCACAATACGTGCAACACGAGTACGTAAATCAACGCGTAACCAAATAGTATGTAGCCTAACCCCAGAGAAGTAGTGATGAAGGGTCGACATCGACACTTACTAGTGGTATAATAAATCATATACAATAAGAAGTAAACAGATGTGAGGAAGAGTAAGTAAACAAAATAAACAAGTATAAGTACGTGTTAAATTCTCCTCTCGACAATAAACTCAAGCTCTCAATTAGCAGTTACCTCCTCAACCATAGAATCTATATATATATATATATATATATGACCTCACCAGATAGTTCGTCACAATCCAAACTAAGAAACTCGCAGATACACCGATTTGTTGCCAAATATTATGCACGATTCCATAAGAGTAGTATTTTTTTATAGAAGGGCCGATCTTATCATACTGTGTGCACTACCGAGGGTCGAACGACACGAATCATATATGCATCTATTATATTGCCGAGGCAAAAAACTCGCTCCCATGAGAGTGGTAAAAATCCTGCCGAGGAAAACAACCCGATCCCATTAGTAAGGGAAACTTTTCGATGAAAACGCACAACGCGGGAGAAATTCGTAAGAGGAGTACAATTATTTCGCGGATAAGCATGAATCCCATAAAAACTTTACCATAGTAATTCTATCACCCTACACAAGTCTAGTCTCAAGTCATGACGTAAAATAAAGGAATTTAATAGGCAATGGACAACTCAAATAGTCCAGTTATAGCATGGCGGGAACCTAAGTCTACCCGGACATAAACATGAATCTAGTTACGTTCGGATTCGCGTCACCTCGTACGTACGTAGGCCCCTGCAACAAGTAGCACATATCAAATACATCACCTGGGGTATTTTCCCCCTCACAGAGTTAGATAAGAGACTTACTTGCTCCGAAGTTCCATAACCAGCTCCAACACCTCTCAAGCACCCAAACTGATGCCCGTCTCTCCAAAACTCGTCAAATAAATGTACAAATCCATAAATATATACTCTACTACCCATAATTAATCAATTTATAACAATTCCAATCCTGTTCGAAAAGTCAATAAAGTCAACCCTTAGTCCCACGTGCCCGAATTCCGAATATTTTCGAAGACAATCATTAACCATAAAATTACTATCTCAAATATATAACTTATTCCAAATTCCATGTCCAATTTCGTGGTCAAAATCCAAAATATCAAATTCTAGGCTTTCTAACAAAACCCCACAATTTCTACTAATTTTCATGTTTAAACCTTTATAGAATCCATGTATTCAACTTGCAATAGGTGAGAATAACTTACCTTGCAATAGATGGTGAAAATTTCCCCCTCAAATCTCTCCTAAATCGCCCCAACCAAGTGAAATGAAAGAAAATGGGCCAAATCCCGTATAAAACCAAATCCTCTGCCCAGCGATCTCTTCGCATCTGCGGTCCCAAGGTCGCTTATGCGACGGTCACTTATGTGATAGTCGCTTCTTCGGCTCAAAATCCCGTACCTGCGAGAACATAGGCCAGGTCGCCTACCACATCTGCGACTCCTCAAGTGCTTCTGTGCCCTCTCTTATGCGACGCCTCATCCGTAGGTGTGGTTCCGTTGTTGCAGAACCTCGACCGCATCTGCAGTCCCAACCTTCCCCAGAAAAGTCCGCTTCTGCGCTTCTAGTGGTCGAATCTTCAATCACGCAGGTACGGGAATTTCTTCGCACTTGTGACCTCTGCCAAGCTCATTCCCATCCGCTTTTGTGGTTCATTGCCTCGCTTCGGCGGTAAAGCTTCCGTAGAAGCGCTTGCACCAGCAACCAGAATTCTCTAGCTTTTCCTTATGTCCAAAATCCGACCCATTAACCATCCAGAATCCACTCGAGGCCCCCGTGACCTTGACTAAATATACCAACGCGTCCCAAAACACATTACGTACTTAGTCAATGCCTCAAATCATGCCAACCAATATAGAAATTACAAATCGACGATCGAAATCCTTCTTTAAACTTTCAAACTTCAACAAACGCGTCTGATTCATATCAAAACATTCCGGAATGACGCCAAACTTTGTGGGCAAGTCACAAATCATGATACAAACCTACTCCAAGGCTCGGAACCCCAACCAGTCATCGATAACATAAAATCCACTTCAAAAATGCTGATTTTCTACAACAAGTGCCGAAATGCTCCTGGATCACCCGATACTTAACCCGAATATACGCCCAAGTCCAAAATCATCATACAAAACTATTGAAATTCAAATCCTGATTCCGAGGTCGTTTACTAAAAAATCAAACCTTAGCCAATTCTTCCAACTTAAAGCTTCTGAAATTAGAATTTTCTTTCTAAATCAACTCCGAAATTCAATTCCGACCACATGTACAAGTCATAATACATTAAGTGAGGCTACTCAAGGCCTCAGACCGCTCAACGACGTGCTAGAGCTCAAAACGACCGATCAGATCGTTACGGTTAGCAAAATGCTTTTCTATAAGTTTGATAATGTCTTTTGGGGGAGTCATAGCAGAGAGAATGTAGGTAGGAAGTGACTGAAGAACATTCTTGATAAGGATGATTCTTCCTCCATTAGACATCATCCTACCCTGCCAATCATATTCACAATCTTAGATAGAATGTTGATCACGCTCAACTATGTCTAATAAAAGACTAAGTGGGCGTTGCAAATATAATCCGGGGTA
>ML334446.1:0-27278 GCA_005239505.1 Nicotiana paniculata
ACTTTGGGCATAATACCCCAGATTTATATTTGCAACGCCCGTTTAGTCTTTATAGAAGACATATTTGAGCGTGATCAGTAACAAACAACAAAGTCTTAAGGATATCAGAAAAGAACTGATTGCTTTTAAAGCCCACCTTTTAATACAGGCAAGACATAAAACAGTTGATTTTTTTAAATATTAGGCCTAAGGTTTGCCTAGGCGTCCGTATATATACTGATTATGCATACATTGATTATGAGTCCTGAAGCATGATTTCTAGATGCAAATGCAGAAGCAATAATATCACATCATATTTTATTATAGTTATTAGCTGTTAGCAGGATTTTTAAAATAAACATAAGAATAGCAGAGATGCTGAAGTAAACAACCTAAACATGGTTTCTAATGCATGGTATGTATGTCCTAAGCATGATAATATTGCGTACATAGGTAAATATATAATCATGATTTCTACCCACAACTATCTAAACATGCATAATCCCCTTCCATAATTACTAACTAGCCCCAAATATTTCTTTACAGATTATTACAAACCAGGGATAATAGATTACACAACTGAATAAAGGAAAATTAAGAAGCTATACTACAGAGAGCCTAACGGTAGGCCCAAAGTACCAGATCCCTCTGGCATATGCCATGACCTCTCAACCCAAGTGTGTCATAGTCTCTAAGGACCTCAGAAGATCCTGGACAGCGCTCACACCCAGGTACCCTAGCCAGGGATGAATAAGTGCAGTGTAGAAGGCCAGCCTTGTGTGTCAGAGTTCAATGGGTACTCAGAGGTCCCCAAGGNTGAAAGAGCAAACACAAACAAGGGTAAGGGATTGGGGACATATAACACTAAACATTATAGTGAGCCAGAATTACAGTTATCACATAATTACCAAATAGTTGTAACATAATAGCATAAATTGATAGGATCAGGACTGCATAATATTCAAGTAGCTGGAAAGGCAGATTTACATCATATAGAGTTAAACAGAAGGTGAGAACAAGTAACCACAATTAAGTCAAGGAAAGAAATATC
Source organism: Nicotiana paniculata (assembly GCA_005239505.1). Lineage (NCBI taxonomy): Eukaryota > Viridiplantae > Streptophyta > Magnoliopsida > Solanales > Solanaceae > Nicotiana > Nicotiana paniculata. Next base: position 1,031 of record ML334446.1, read on the forward strand.
AACCTGTGAACACATAAGCATACTGGAGACATACCAAACTCAAGGGAAAGGAAAAATAGTAAAGAGAGGGGGGGGGCATGATAATTACATAATTACATAGAACCATATAAAACAAGATACATATTCAGACTTGACTAAAGGGGAAGACATGACAGGGGTTAATCTAGTTACATGGGAGACAGTAGAACCATATGATAAAACACATAAGCAACAGTAAGTAAATAAAAAGGAACTGAAGCATATTGTGTAAAGGTGCTATAAAGCTAAATAAGAAAACATACCAGTCAGAGAATAGAGAACAGCAAAGTGTAAGAGATAGCACAACAACAAGAACATGCAGAGCAAAGAGAGCAACATAGAACAATAGTGTGCTAGCAGTATGCAGAAGCACAACAGCAGTGGGGATTACTCAATCTTAGCTTTCAATCTACTGAGTAGTCAATAATAGATGCAAAGAGCAAGAAGAGGTATGAAAGAACATAAAAATTCAGAGCAATGTATGTGTGTTTGTGCTCTCAAAATCAGTCTCTGTGTGTGTGTGTGTAAGGAGAAAAGGCAGTGTATATATAGAGTCGAAAACCAAGTAATAACATAGGCAAATAGTAGTAACTTAGCATAATTACAGGAATAATTATTCATTCAGAATCAATCATAATAAATCAAGGACCTGTACTCCCTTTAATTAGGGAGTCAAGCTCAAACGATGCAAATTATGGCCAAATAAGGAAAATGAATCAGATTAAGACTGATTCTGTTACTACAGGACAGGGGAATCACATAGTATATAATAAAAGCCAAAAACATGTATTAATTAAGAAAAATTGAACTAATAGTTACTTATAAAGTAAAGCAGAGTATTAGTTTTGAAAAATTGATTGAAAGAATCTCAGATGTAATCACAATTGCAGGGAATCCCATGTAATGAAGGAAAGTATCACATAAGTAAGGAAATCTTTCAAAAGTTGGTACAAAATTACAAAGGAAATACACGAAATCATCTATTCAAGGAAAACATCACAGGTCTGGGAGATTTTACACAAAATCTGTATAAATCATTAGGTGAACAATCAATAAGGCCAATGATCATACTTATTAAACGTTTAAACAGTAGATATTGATCGACACAGAGAAACCTTAAGCAATATTAATAGAACAACGGATAATTAAAAGTCATACCAATGAATTAAAGCAAAAGTCACATAGAACACACAGACGCTCTTGTACGAGAAGAACACACAGTCAAGTAATGAAGGCTAACCTAGAAAATTAGGGTTTTAGCAAAATAGTTCAGACAACAAGAAAATCGTGAGATACTCGTTCAAATACAGTAGAGATGGCTAGAAATCAAAGAAGAATTGTTTTGAAAACAGGTTTAAGAAACCCTAGTTTATGAAGTTGTTAAAAACAAAATTTTCCAGATAAAAATATAGAGAAGCTTCATAATATTATAGATATAGAACGGATCTTAAAAGAAACTGCAACTCTTACTCAAATGGCCGGGGAAAGGACAGAAAGTGGCAAGAGTCCCAAGAGAGGTGAGTGAACCGCTCCAGGTTCGTCTGAAGGCCTTAGGGTAACACTGAGCCGGTGAGAGAGAAGCAGATGTCCAGGAGGTGGTGAAGAACCAAGTTTCCGGTGAGAATCCGCTGGAGAAGACGACCAGAAACCATCGGAGAAGATGAAGTCCAAGAGACTTATAGAGAGTCGTATAGAGTGATGGAGAGATAGAGAGAGGAACTGTCTCGAAGGAATGAGACGGAAAAGGGGGGGGGGTTAGGTTAGAATTAAATTAGGAAGGTAATATGTGGACCAATGATCAAATATGATCAACGGCTCAGATTGGCTTGGGATTGGGTCGGGTATCTGATGGGTTTGGGCTTGGCAATTGGGCTGGTTACATGGGTTGGGTATTGGGTTAATAAAATTAGGTGGGGTTTGCTTGAAATGTGGCTAGGATTTAAATAAAATGTGGCTAGTCGTTAAATAACCATAAAAACAGATAATTAATTAAAATAGCTAATAATTTTATAAAAGATGAAATTAAGTTTAAATTGGTAAAATTACAGTAATTAACTAATATAAAGTTCAAACGATGCATAAGTTTTGCATTAAAATAATGTAAAATGTTCAATTGGGCTATAATTGTAAAATTGTTGTAATTGAAATTAAGACAGACCCAATTGGCTAATTTGTGAAATAATTGAGTTTCATTAGATAAAAAAACTAATTATAGATAACATGCTGAGCAGGAAAATATTTTAAAATATTATTTCTAGCATAATTTATGAATTATTTAAATATGAAATATTAAAATAAACAGGAAAATAATTTAATAAAAATATGGGAAAATAGGGAAAAACACTCATTATTACAAAGAGTAATTTTGAGGGCTTATATGCAAGTTTGAAAATGATTTGAGGAAAAATTGGGTATCAACAACAGGTGCATATCCCATCTCGCTTGAAGACACCGAGTCTTACTACCTTATCAACTCCAACCGAGCCATTCATACTCCAAATGCTTTCTCTCTGTCGAAACAAAAGCATTGAAACCTCGAAATCACACTCTGAGAAGACCTCCCTTCAAACCATTCATCTTCCCCAACATACAGGCAACGCTCTAACATCATATCGACACCGTGCGACGATCAATTACAAACATAATCACTACCTGAGCACAACCTTAAGGCTCCCAGAAAAATAACTACTGAGCTGAAACAACATATTACCCTTTCACAGGGCCATAAAAACAACCACGACCATTTATACCTTGAAGCATCTCAAATAACATTTGTAGCACCATTTCCATTCCTCAATTTCCTGATCCATAGCAAGCTTCGCGACGTGTAAGATTGAGTAGGAATGAACATAAGAATAAGCCTCAAAGGAATCAACTCACAAGATGAAGAATCAATAAGGGAGGTACTCCTAACCGCCCTGTAGCCTCTCGACGATAAGTACAGACGTCTTCGTACCGATCCGAAAGGCTCTACTAGACTCGCTCATGACTCGTGAGACCAACGGGAACCTAGCTCCCTGATACCATGTTGTCACGACAAAAAATCCATAGGTCGTGATGGCGCCGGACACCACTGTCAGTCAAACCAAATCCTTAATTAATTGAATACATTCATTTTTTTTTACATTTTTGAACCGTTACCTTTTCTTGCATTTCATAATGAACTAAATAAATTTTCATAAATTAAATATGACAGCAAATAAATTCTATTATTTAAAAACAGTGGTCTAAGATTTCAACTTAAACTATTATCCCAATACATATTCCAGAACCCGGTGTCACAAGTACATTAACTATTTCTAAGAATTTATACAATCATTACAAAGCATGTCCGAAATACAACTGGACGAGGAAATTTAAAATGAAATAGATACAGTATGAATACAAAAACACTTGTATTTGGATTCGGTTGAAAGGTGTCGTAGAGCTTATGATTTGTATATACCGGGTTTTGGGAAATTGTAAACTCTGTCAAGATTTATATATCCAGACTGTTATAATTCCTTTATTATTATTGTTGTTCAGTGGAAATGTGTCACGACCCATTTTCGGGGTCGTGATGGCGCCTGTCGTGGAACCAGGCAAGCAACCCATTTTATCTAACTAAATACAATTTCCCATATAACGCCCTTTTTAACAATTTTGAAATCAATAATAATAATAATAATAAATCCAATATTTTTGTGAAAACCAGTTTATGAAATCAAAAGACCAAACACTACTAACCCCGGATCCAGTGTCACACAGTCATGAGCGGCTAATACTTAATACAACCAAAAGAAATGACTAACATAGTCTGAAAAAAATACGACAGGTAGAACGGAAAGAGAAGACGAGATCACGGTCGCCAGTTGCTACCTCGTCAACTCTGAGGAAACTGCTGTGCTCACTGACCCGAGCTGAATTCCTCTGTACCTGGATCTAGACACAAGCTGCATGGGGGTAACGTGAGTACACCAACTCAGTAGTAACGAAACCAAACTATGGGCTGAGAGGTAGTTACAGACTAAACCTCCGATAATTCAAACAACAGCACATAAATTGGACATGACAGTAATATATCAGGAAATAAACACGATGCATCAATATATGTTTGTAACTCTGAATACTAGAATAAATTCATATAGAATCAAGAATGATGTGTACTCATTAATCAAGCTCTCATAAGGTGGTCCACTCAGTACTAGAATACGGCCTTCAGGCCCAGGGAAGTCCATCTCGGATATTACATAAACACAAGAGACACAATCACCAATTACTGAGGAAAAAGGCCGATCCAGCCCCCACGGAGAAAATCCATCTCCGTAACATAATGACCACGGAGAAATCCATCTCCAGAACATAATAACCACGGAGAAATCCATCTCCGGAACATAATAACCACGGAGAAATCCATCTCCGGAATATTTGTGCGCTCACTGGGGGTGTATAGACTCTAGAGGGGCTTCTTTCAGTCTAACCGCTATATCAAGCCAATGAAGCATGATTTCAGGACCACTGTGGTGTGCAGTCCGACCTCATAAATGTCTCAAAACCAGGATCCAAGTCTCACTCAGTCAGTACCTTCTAGTCTCACTCACAATGCTTTAACATATGAAAAATCAGTTCAAACCAGTGATAATATAGAATAAACTAGCAACATATGAGACTGAGGCATGAAACATATACTATAGCAGGACTAAGTACATGAAAGCAATAATCACAGATAGAGACAACAATAATCGACCATTCCGATATAAACACATCGGCGTGAAGCCTTAGCATTTATACTTAGCATAATTTCTATTTCGTTCAAGGTAATTACCACCTTCACAGTACAATATCAATCTGAGATAACTAGTAGACGGTGCCATGGGATGGGCCAGGCTACAAATATTAAATAGTTTGAGGTTTCGAACCCTCAGTTCCAAGTTTGGAAGCGTTACTTACCTCAAACCGGCTAATACACTACTCTGCAGTGCCCTTGCCTCTAATTTCTTCCTCCGAGTGCTCCAAATCTACCAACAATCAGATGTGTATCATTATAATATGATAGGGAACTAATCCCAATCAAAATGTATCAAAAATACTCAAAAATTCCGAAATTTGTCAAACCTAACCCCCAGGCCCACGTCCCGAAACTCAAGAATGTTTATACCAAACTGTTCTTCCTCATATCATGAGTCCGTACATATAAAGAACACTAAATTCGGAGTCCAAATGACCCCTCAAATCACCATTTTAAATATTCTTAATCCCAAGCCCTAATCACCAAAATTTACACTGATTTTCCCGTAATTTCCACCATAAATACGACCTTTAATCACATATAAACGAGTTTAGAGTCCAAAAATCCTACCTTGACGAAGAACTATCGAATTCCCTCTTCAAAACCCTTCCAAAAGCTTCAAACTCATATGAAATATTGAGAAAATGGCTAAAATTTGCGAAGACACTTTTTTATACCTTCTGTCCAATGGGTCCGCACCTGCGACCACTTACACGCACTTGCGGATCCCAGGTCGCACCTGCGAAAAAAACCTAAGGCCTCAAATCCCGCACCTGCGATTGAACAACGGACATCCCTCACTTGACCCACTTCCGCACCTGTGGTGCCACGTCCGCTCCTACGGGACCGCACCTGCGGTTCCCCATCTGCAGGTGCGAAAACACCAGTACCAGAACCTCAGCATTGACAAAATCATTCCAAACTCCCCGTTGACCATCTGAAACCATCCTGAGCCCCTCGGGACCCCAACCAAACATACCAACACCTCATATATGGTCATTCAAACTTAGTTGAGCCTCCGAAACATCAAACATAACATCAAAACACCAGAATCACATCAAATTCAAGACTAAGAACTATGAAATTTCTAAAATCCTCCAATGACGCCGAAACTACCCAAAACAACTCCGATTAACCTAAAATTTTGTAGACATATCCAAAATGACATTACGAACCTGTTCCAACTATCGGAATTCCATTCCGACCCGGATAGCCTATTTTCCGCTACCGACCGGAAATCTCCAAAAACTAACTTTCGCCAATTCAAGCCTAATCCTACACCGGACATCACAAAAATATTCCGAACACACTCCTAAGTCCTAAATCACCTAACGAATCTATCTGAGCCATAAAATCCGCATTCCGAGGTCATTTCCCAATAAGTCAACTCTCATTTGACTTTTCCCATTTTAAGGCTATCTCATAAAGACTAAGATATTGAATTCTCATTTAACCGTTCCGATTTCAAGCCTATCGACTCTAACACATCAATAATAGAATAACCAATCCATGACAAGTCAATGACAAAAATAATAATGCAAGTTCTACGTAACGACAGACCGGGTCGTTACAAAATGTTAGGCTTACCTAGACATTAAGACTATGTGTCATGACCCCAGTTTGCTCTTCGTGAACATGTCGTGACGGCACCTAGTCCCTATAACTAGGTAAGCCTAGAAATGCGGAATAACGACATAAGTTGCGGAATAATTCAGTAAAAGAAAGCTGAACAACCTAAAGGAAAGATTGTATATAAATGCCACTTGGCATATACAACCCAAAATAATACGGAGGTCTACAATATCACCCCAAAACCCGGAAACTCACGGGAACCACAGGCTAACAGAATTTAATACACTACTCTACCTCCAGAATGTCTATACAACTGTAAGGAAGGATAAACTTTTCACAAAAGCTGGAAAAAGATAGAGACTCCTAGCCTGCGGACGCGGCAGATGTACCTCGAAATCTCTGTTGTATCTCTCAACCTCGGGGATAGTGCGCCTGAGTGGAGATACCTGGATCTGCACATGAAAAACATGCGCAGGAAGGGCATGAGTACACCACAACGGTACTCAGTAAGTGCCAAGCTTAACCTCGATCGTGTAGTGATGAGGAAGGTCAGGGCCCTACAGAGGTCAAACAATATAATAGGGATTTACAATATGAAAAGAGACAGTAATAATTAATACAACAGTGAAGTAAGTCAGGTCAAACAAGGCAATAAGAAAACACAAGAATAGAGTAAACACGGAGTACAAACAACTTAGTAACAATGAGGATCTCCCAGGATATCGTCCTGTAGCCCTTTTCTCAACTGTCAAGTAGATCTCCCGGGATACCGTCCCGTTGTCCATCGTAGGTATAACTGGAGGATCATTATCTGTGCGGGGGGATCTCCCAGGATACCGTCCCGTAGTCCCAAAGTAAATATGCAGGGGGATCTCCCGGAATAACATTCTGTAGTCCCTAAGTAAATATGCAGGGGGATCTCCCGGGATACCTTTCCATAGTCCCAAATAAATGTGCAGGGGGATCTCCCAGAATAACGTTCCGTAGTCCCAAAATAAATGTGTAGGGAGATCCCCTAGAATAACGTTCCGTAGTCCCAAAGTAAATATGCAGGGGGATCTCTCGGAATAACGTTCCGTAGTCCTAAAATAAATGTGCAGGGGGATCTCCCGGAATAACGTTTTGTAGTCCCAAAGATAATATGCAGGGGGATCTCCCGAAATAACGTTCTGTAGTCCCAAAATAAATACACGGGCACAATAAGAAGACGCGAAGAATTAAAGTGCAAAAATACAAGGCAACACGTAATTTTAGTCTAACATGCTTCGCGTAGTGGAATTAAGGCAATTTAATCAAATAAGCAACTCATGCAACTAGGCATCATTCTCTAAACAAACATAGACTATAGTTGCAATTAAAATAAAACAGGTAAGAAAGAAACTCAGGCTAAATATTTAAAGTAAAAATCGGATTTTCAACAATTAGCACAAGTACGCGCTCGTCACCTCACGTACAAGGCATTCAATTACCAAATATCACATCCTAAAGGGTAAGGTCCCCCAAACAAGGTTAGACAAGCCACTTACCTCTAACCGACTCAATATCAACTTGAAACCACACTTTTTCCAAGAGTATCCGACCCCAAGTGGCCCAAATCTATTCAAATAAATTTCATACCATAAATAACACCTCGTGCAATTGATTCTACTATTCAATTCAAGGTTACAACGTGAAATTAGTGGAAATGACCAAAATTCCCTTCAGACCAGCATCTCGGAGTCAGGTAAATTTTACATTTTCAGAACCCTCATACTCTCACAAGTCTAGCCATATAATAGTCTCTCAAATCGGAGGGCAATTACCCACTCAAATCCCAATTTTAGAAAAAAAACTAAGTTCTACCCCAAACACCCAATTTCATCCATGGAAATCCTTGATTTTTAAGTTGAAAACGTGTTAAATGATGTTAATGATTGAAAGAAATGAGTGAAAACCAACTTACAACTGATTTGGAAGAGTCTTGTTCTTTGGAAAAATCTCCTAAGAGTGTTGAGTTTTAGAAAATGTGAAATATGAAGTAAAAACTCGATTTTTGTATAGTGCAGGCTTCTGGTTGGCTTCGCAAATGCGAACAGGGGTTCACAATTGCGAATACCCCTGACATGGTAATTGGGAAGTATAGTTCGCATTTGCGAACACTGAGCAGGATGGGGGGAATTTGCATTTGCAAATATCTTGTTCGCATTTGCGATCACGCCTGCCCAGGTATACCTTCGCATTTGCGATGATATTGGTCGCAATTGAGATCATGCCTGTCCACTTATACCTTTGCATTTGCGATGCTGGCTTCGCAAATGCGAAACCTGCATATCAGCCACACCAGCAGATTCCAAGTCCAAAAATGAAGTCCGTGGCCTATCCAAAACTCACCGAGCCCTCGGGGCTCCAAACCAAATATACACACTACCTCGAGAACATCCTATGAACTTATCCGTGCGATCAAATGGCCAAAATAACATCATATACATCGAATTAAGCCTCAAAATCCATGATTTCTATCAAGTTTCATAAAACTTTAAATTTTCCATTTTTAAGTACGAAACACGTCAAACGAGATCCGTTTTCAATCAAACTTTAAATAAAGGACTTAAACCATATATAAGACCTGTACCGCGCGCCGGAACCAAAATACGGGCCCAATACCATCACTTTCTAATCAGATTTTATTTCCAATCTCCTTAAATATTTCCAGAAAACAATTTTTACTCAAAAATTCATTTCTCGGACTTGAGACCTCGGAATTCGATTTCGAGCATACGCCCAGGTCCCATATTTTCCTACGGACCCTACGGGACCGTCAAATCACGGGTCTGGGTCCATTTACCCAAAATGTTGACCAAAGTCAAATTTATTCATTTTAATATCAAAACTTATCATTTTTCAGAAAATTTCATATTTAAGCTTTTCGGTCACGCGCTCGGAATGCGTACGCAAATCGAGGCAACCCTAAATGAGGTTTCCAAGGCCTCGGAAGCACGGAATGGGTAATAAAATAGGTGATGAACCTTCGGGTCGTCACATTCTCTACCTCTAAAATAATCGTTCGTCCTCGAACGGACAGAATAAGGAAGCACCTGAGTCGGGGAATAGATGAGGGTAAGGGCTGCGCATATCGGACATGGACTCCTAGATCGATGCCTCAGGAGGCTGACCTCTCCACTGAACAGGAACAGAAGGGAAACTTTTGGGTCTCAACTGACGAACCTGCCGATCTAGAATAGATACCCGCTCCTCCTCATAGGATAAGTCCTTGTCCAACTGGACAGTGCTGAAGTCTAACATGTTGGCTGGATCGCCATGATATGTCCAAAGCATGGACACATGAAAAACTGGATGTACGACTTATAAGCTAGGCGGTAGTGCAAGTCTATAAGCCACCTCTCCCACTCGATCAAGAATCTCAAACGGACCAATGAACCTAGGGCTAAGATTTCCCCTCTTCCAAAATCTCATCACGCCTTTCATAGGCGATACTCGGAGCAATACTCGCTCACCAACAAGAAAAACCACATCTCGCACCTTGCGATATGCATAACTCGTTTGCCTGGACTGAGGTGTACGAAGCCTATCCTTAATGATCCTGACCTTGTCCAAGGCCTCCTGAACGAAATCGGTACCCAACAACAAAGCCTCTCCCGGCTCAAACCACCCAACCGGAGATCGACACCGCCTACCATATAAAGCCTTATACGGCGCCATCTGAATACTGGATTGATAACTATTGTTGTAAGCAAACTCCGCCAATGTCAAGAGCTGATCCCAAGACCCTCCAAACTCAATCACACACGCACAGAGCATATCCTCAAGAACCGTGAAGTGAACTGAGTACCTCTGTCTGAATTAACAGAAAATAGAATACCATGCAGACCAACAATCTCCCGAATATAAATCCCCGCCAACTGCTCTGATGAATAAGTAGTCAATATCGGAATGAAATGGGCTGATTTGGTCAGCCGATCCACATTCACCCAAATAACATTATGCTTCCTCAAAGTCCGAGGAAGTCCAATAACAAAGTCCATGGTGATCCGCTCCTACTTTCACTCTGGAAGCTCAATCTACTGAAGTAACCCTCCCGGTCTCTGATGCTCAGATTTGACCTGCTGACAGTTGAGGCACTTGGCTACAAAATCTGCTATATCTTTCTTCATTCTTCGCCACCAATAGTGCTACCTCAAATCCTGATACATCTTCGTAGTACCCGGATGGAGGGAATACCGCAAACTATGGGCCTCTGCGAAAATTAACTCTCGAAGCCCATCAACATTGGGCACACAAATCCGACCCTACATCCTCAATACCCCGTCATCTCAAATGGTCACATCTCTGGCATCAACGTGCTGGACCGTGTCCTTGAGGACAAGTAAATGAGGATCATCGTACTGCCGCTCCCTGATACGATCGAATAAGGAAGACCGAGAAACCACACAAGCTAATGCCCGGCAAGGCTCAGAAAGATCCAATCTCACGAACTGACTGGACAAGGTTTGAACATCTAAGGCTAGAGGCCTCTCGGCAGCAGGAAGGTATGCCAAACTCCCCAAACTCTCCGCCTGGCGACTCAAAGCATCGGCCACCACATTGGCGTTCCTCGGGTGGTATAAAATAGTGATGTCATAGTCCTTCAGAACCTCTAACCATCTACGCTGGTGCAAACTCCGGTGGTTAGTAAATAGTGAATATGTGCTGCAAACTCCGGTGGTTAGTATAAATCTGACAAGGCACACCGTACAAATAATGACGCCAGATCTTCAAGGCATGAACAATTGCAGCTAACTGAAGGTCATGGAAGACTAGTGTAGGGGGCACGGGCGCCTGATCGTCTCGAGTAGCACGTGTCCTCACCATCTATGAGAGAATAGAAAACAGAGATTTAGAATTGATGTCAAAAAATATTGCACGACAAGGAAATCAATGAAGTAAAATTTTTTTCCTAAACCGTTACATAGCCTCTCGTAGATAAGTACAGACGTCCCCGTACCGATCAGCGAGACTCTAATAAACTGGCCTGTGTTCCGTGACTCCTTTGCGGAATAACGACATAACTTGCGGAATAATTCAGTAAAAGAAAGCTGAACAACCTAAAGGAAAGACTGTATATAAATTCCACTTGGCATATACAACCCAAAATAATATAGAGGTATACAATATCACCCCAAAACCCAGAAACTCACGGGAACCACAAGCTAACTGAATATAATACACTACTCTAACTCCAGAATGTCTATACATATGAAAGGAAGGATAAATTTTTCACAAAATCTAGAAAAAGATAGAGACTCCTGGTTAGCCGACGCGGCAGATGTACCTCGAAATCTCTGTTGTATCTCGCAACCTCAAGGATAGTGCGCCTGAGTGGAGGTACCTGGATCTGGACATGAAAAACATGCGCAGGAAGGGCATGAGTACACCACAGCGGTACTCAGTAAGTGCCAAGCCTAACCTCGGTCGGGTAGTGACGAGGAAGGTCAGGGCCCTACTGAGGTCAAACCATATAATAGGGATTTACAGTATGGAAATAGACAGTAATAATGAATACAGTAGTGAAGTAAGTCAGGTCAAACAAGGCAATAAGAAAACACAAGAACAGAGTAAACACGGAGTATGAACAACTTAGTAACAATGCTAACAATGAGGATCTCCCAGGATACCGTCCTGTAGCCCTTTTCTCAACTGTCTAGTGGATCTCCCGGGATACCGTCCCGTAGTCCCTCATATGTATAACTGAAGGATCATTATCTGTCATGGGGATTTCCCGGGATACCATCTCATAGTCCAAAAGTAAATATGCAGTGGGATCTTCCAGAAAAACGTTCTGTAGTCCCAACGTAAAATGCAGGGGGATCTCTCGGGATACCGTCCCATAGTCCCAAATAAATGTGCAGGGGGATCTCCCGGAATAATATTCCGTAGTTCCAAAATAAATGTGCAGGGGGATCTCCCGGAATAACGTTCCGTAGTCCCAAAGTAAATATGCAGGGGATCTCCCGTAATAACGTTCCTTAGTCCCAAAGTAAATATGCAGGGGGATCTCCCAGAATAACGTTCCGTAGTCCCAAAATAAATACACGGGCACAATAAGAAGACGTGCAGAATTAAAGTGCAAAAATACAAGGCAACACGTAATTTTAGTCTAACATGCTTCGCGTAGTGCAATAAAGGCAATGTAATCAAATAAGCAATTCAGGCAACTAGGCATGATTCTATAAACTAACATAGACTAAAGTTGCAATTAAAATAAAACAGGTAAGAAAGAAACTCAGGCTACATATTTAAAGTAAAAACCTTATTTTCAACAATTAGCACAAAGTACGCGCTCTTCACCTCACGTACAAGGCATTCAATTACCAAATATCACATCCTAAGGGGTAAGGTCCCCCACACAAGTTTAGACAAGCCACTTACCTCGAACCGGCTCAATATCAACTTGAACCACACGTTTTCCATAGGTATCCGACTCCAAATGGCCCAAATCTATTCAAATAAATTGCATACCGTAAATAACATCTAATGCAGTTCATTCTACTATTCAATTCAAGGTTACGACGCGAAATTAGATGAAATGACCAAAACACCCCTCAGGCCAGCATCTCGAAGTCGGGTAAATTTACATTTTCGGAAACCTCGTACTCTCACGAGTCTAGCCATATAAAAGTCTCTCAAATCGGAGGTCAATCACCCACTCAAATCCCAATTTTAGAAAAAAAACTAAGTTCTACCCCAAACACCCAATTTCATCCATGGAAATCCCTGATTTTTAAGTTGAAAACGTGTTAAATGATGTTAATGATTGAAAAAAATGAGTGAAAACCTACTTACAACTGATTTGGAAGAGTCTTTTTCTTTGGAACAATCGCCTAAGAGTGTTGAGTTTGAGAAAATATGAAATATGAAGTAAAAACTCGGTTTTTGTACAGTGCAGGCTACTGGTTAGCTTCGCAAATGCGGATAGGGGTTCGCAATAGCGAATACCCCTGACATGGTAATTGCGAAGTATAGTTCGCATTTGCGAACACTCAGCAGGAGGGGCGGACTTCGCATTTGCGAACATCTTGTTTGCATTTGTGATCAGGCCTACCCAGGTATAGCTTCGCATTTGCGATGATATTGGTCGCAATTGCGATCATGCCTGCCCAGCTATGCCTTCGCAGTTGCGATGCTGGCTTTGCAAATGCGAAGCCTGCAGATCAGCCACACCAATAGTTTCCAAGTCAAAAAATTAAGTCGTGGCCTATCCAAAATTCACCCGAGCCAAATAAAACTTCAAAATACATCGAATTAAACCTCAAAATCCGATCAAATCGCCAAAATAACATCATATACATCGAATTAAACCTCAAAATCCATGATTTCTATCAAGTTTCATAAAACTTCAAATTTTCCATTTTTAAGTCTGAAACACGTCAAACGAGATCCCTTTTCAACCAAACTTTACAGAAAGGACATAAACCATATATAAGACCTATGTCGGGCGCCGGAACCAAAATACGGGCCCGATACCATCACTTTCTAATCAAATTTCATTTCCAATCACCTTAAATATTTCCAGAAAACAATTTTTACTCAAAAAATTTATTTTTCAGGCTTGGGACTTCGGAATTCGATTCCGGGCATACGTCCAAGTCCCATATTTTCCTATACACCCTCCGGGACCGTCAAATCATCGGTCCGGGTCCAGTTACATAAAATGTTTACCGAAGTCAAATTTATTCATTTTAATATCAAAACTTAGCATTTATCACAAAATTTTATATTTAAGCTTTCCGGTCAAGCGCCCAGACTGGGTACGCAAATCGATGCAAACCCTAAATGAGGTTTCCAAGGCCTCGGAAGCACGGAATGGGTACGAAAACAGGTGATGACCCTTTGGGTTGTCACATTCTCCACCTCTAAAACAACTGTTCGTCCTCGAACGGACAGAAGAAGGAAGCACCTGAGTCGGGGAATAGATGAGGGTAACGGCTGCGCGTACGGGACTCGGACTCCCAGGTCGATGCCTCATGAGGCTGACCTCTCCACTGAACAGGAGCAGAAGGGAAACTCTTGGGTCTCAACTGACGAACCTGCCGGTCTAGAATAGCTACCCGCTCCTCCTCATAAGATAAGTCCTTGTCCAACTGGACAGTGCTGAAGTCTAACACGTGGGCTGGATCGCCATGATACCTCCAAAGCATGGACACATGAAAAACTGGATGTACAACTGATAAGCTAGGCGGTAGTGCAAGTCTATAAGCCACATCTCCCACTCGATCAAGAATCTCAAACGGACCAATGAACCTAGGGCTAAGCTTTCCCCTCTTCCAAAATCTCATCATGCCTTTCATAGGCGATACTCAGAGCAATACTCGCTCACCAACCAGAAAAACCACATCTCGCACCTTGCGATCCGCATAACTCTTTTGCCTGGACTGAGATGTACGAAGCCTATCCTGAATGATCCTGACCTTGTACAAGGCCTCTTGAACCAAATCGGTATCCAGCAATCGAGCCTCTCCCGGCTCAAACCACCCAACCGGATATCGATACCACCTAGCATATAAAGCCTCATACGGCGCCATCTGAATACTAGATTGATAACTGTTGTTGTAGGCAAAGTCCGCCAATGTCAAGAACTGATCCCAAGACCCTCCAAACTCAATCACACACGCACGGAGCATATCCTCAAGAATCTGAATAGTGCGCTCGGACTGTCCGTCCGTCTGGGGGAGAAAGGCTGTGCTCAACTCCACCCTGGTACCTAACTCCTGCTGAACGGCTCTCCAGAACCATGAAGTGAACTGAGTACCTCTGCCTGAAATAATATAAATTGGAATAACACGCAGATGAACGATCTCCCGAATATAAATCCCCGCCAACTCCTCTAATGAACAAGTAGTCAGTACTGGAATGAAATGGGCTGATTTGGTCAGCCGATCCACAATCACCCAAACAGTATCATGCTTCCTCAAAGTCCGAGGAAGTCCAACCACAAAGTCCATGGTGATTCGCTCCCACTTCTACTCTGGAAGCTCAATCTGCTGAAGTAACCCTCCCGGTCTCTGATTCTTACATTTGACCTGCCGATAGTTGAGGCACTTGCCTACAAACTCTGCTATATCCTTCTTCATTCTTCGCCACCAATACTGCTGCCTCAAATCCTGAGACATCTTCGCAGTACCCGTATGGATAGAACACTGCGAACTATGGGCCTCTGCTAAAATCAACTCCCGAAGCCCATCAACGTTGGGCACACAAATCCGACCCTGCATCCTCAATCCCCGTCATCTCCAATGGTCACATCTCTGGCATCACCGTGATGGACCGTGTCCTTGAGGATAAATAAATGAGGATCATCATAGTTCCGCTCCCTAATACGATCGAATAAGGAAGATCGAGAAACCAGACAAGCTAATACCCGAAAAGGCTCAGAAAGATCCAATCTCACAAACTGACTGGCCAAGGACTGAACATCTGAGGCCAGAGGCCTCTCGGCGGCAGGAAGGTATGCCAAACTCCCCAAACTCTCTGCCCGGAGACTCAAGGCGTCGGCCACCACATTGGCCTTCCCTGAGTTGTATAATATAGTGATACCATAGTCCTTTAGCAACTCTAACCATCTACGTTGTGCAAATTTAGATCCTTCTACCTGAATATGTGCTGCAAACTCCGGTGGTCAATATAAATCTCACAAGGCACACCGTACAAATAATGACGCCAGATCCTCAAGGCATGAAAAATGGTAGCTAACTCAAGGTCAAGGACATGGTAATTCTTCTCATGTATCTTCAACTGTCTGGACGCGTAGGCAATCACCCTACCTTCCTGCATCAACACCGCTCCAAGGCCAACTCGCGAGGCATCCAATAAAGGGTATAGGACCCCGAGCCAGTAGGCAATATCAAGATTGGGGTTGTAGTCAAAGCTGTCTTGAGCTTCTGAAAGCTCACCTCGCACTCGTCTGTCCACTGAAATAGAGCACCCTTCTCTGTTAAAACTAGTCATAGGGGTTGCAATCGATGAAAATCCCTTCAGAAAATGATGGTAGTAACCTGCCAAGCCAGGGAAATTGCGAATCTCTGTAACTGAGGACAGCCTGGGCCAACTCTGCACGACATCTACCTTCTTCGAATCCACACGAATTCCCTCACTCGATACCATGTGACCTAAGAATGCCACATAACTCAACCAAAACTCACATTTTGAGAACTTTGCATACAAATTGTTCTCTCTCAAGGCCTGAAGCACTTTCCTCAGGTGCTGCTCCTGATCTTCCCGACTCCGGGAGTAAACAAGAATATCATCTATGGAAACAATGATGAACGAGTCGAGATATGGCCTGAACACACTGTGCATCAAATGCATGAATGTTGCGGGGGCATTAGTTAGCCCGAATGACATAACTAGAAACTCGTAATGGCCATATCGAGCCCTGAAAGCAGTCTTTGGAATATCCGGCTCCCGAATCTTCAACTGATGGTAACCTGAGCGCAGATCAATCTTAGAAAATACATGTGCGCCAGAAGCTGGTAAAATAGATCAGTAATACGAGGCAAGGGATAACGGTTCTTCACTATAACCCTGTTTAACTCGCGATAATCAATACACATGCGCATAGAATAATCTTTCTTCTTCACAAATAAGACAGGAGAACCCCAAGGTGAAACACCGGGTCGAATAAAACCCTTATCAAGCAATTATTGTGACTGATCCTTCAACTCATTCAACTCATGAGGAGCCATACGGTAAGGAGGAATGGAAATGGGTTGACTGTCTGGCAACAGGTCAATGCAAAAATCAATGTCTCTATCGGGCGGCATGCCCGAAAGATCAGCTTGAAACACATCAGGATAATCCTGTACCACTGGAACTGAATCAACAGAAGGGGTATCAACACTGACATATCTCACATAAGCCAAATACGCGGCACACCCCTTCTCAACCATACGCTGAGCTCTATGAAAAGAGATAACTCTACTAGGAGTGTGATATAAAGTACCACTCCACTCATCATGCGGAATACCTGGCATAGCCAGCGTCACGGTCTTGGTGTGACAATCAAGAATAGCATAATGGGGAGACAACCAGTCCATGCCCAAGATAGTATCAAAATCCACCATATCAAGCAACAATGAATCCGCACTGGTTTCAAAACCATAAATAGTAACCAAACATGACCGATAAACGCGGTCCACAACCACAGAATCCCCCATAGGAGTAGAAACATAAACAGGAGAACCCAAAGAATATCGGGCTACACCCAAATGCGGAGCAAAATAAGAAGACACATACGAATACGTGGAGCCTGGATCGAATAGAACCGATGCATCTCTGTGACAAACCAGTATAATAATTGTGATGACAGAACTATGTACAGCCGCCAGTCAAAGATGATGTAACCGCATCGGCTGCCTTTGAAGTAGAAGTGAAACCACCTCCAGCTACACCTGCTCTGTTTGAGGTAGAAGTATCTGCACATTTCACTGTGACGGTTACATCCACACCACCCTTCAGTTCCAACGTTGTACCTTGGGATTATGTTGTCGAGGGTAGGAGAAATAGGAAAGCAAAGATTGAAGAGTCTAGTGCTGCAGAAGGGATGACCAGAACGGGCAGAATTTACACACCTGAACATTTAGGAGAGATCAGTAAGCAAGCTTCTAAAAAACAACCCGTCATTGAAACTGGTACAGACGACCTTTCGAGAAAAGTACAAGCAATGGAGTATTTTGTTGTTGATTATCTGAATAAGACTCCCGCCCAGATATCCATCTTATCGTTGCTGCAAATTTCTGAAGCACACAGAGGAGAAATGGCCAATATGGCGGGACAAGTGTTGGAAAGTCATAAGATCACCTTCCATGAAAACGAATTGCCACCTAAAGGATTAAGCCACAACAGGGCGCTGAACATTATAGTGCAATGTGAAGATAAGTTCATTGCCAGAGTTCTGATAGACGGAGGGTCCAGCCTCAACATCTGCCCGCTGATAACTCTGAAGAGGTTGGGCAAGGGCCTACATGAAATACGATCAGGATATATGAATGTGAAAGCATTTTATGGGTCACAAAGAGCCACGATTAAAGAAACCAACCTATGCTTGCAAATGGGTCCTACCTCGTTCGATGTTTAATTCCAGGTACTAGACATATCCGCCTCCTACAATCTGCCGTTGGGATGGCCTTGGATACATGCCGCTGGAGCTGTCGCATCTACTTTGCACCAAGCGGTAAAATTTCAATGGAACCATGAAGAAGTGATCTTCCTTGGAGATGGGAGAAACCCTATTTACACCAGTCATATTGTTCCTATGGTAGAAAATAAAAGGAAGTTAGGTGGAGAAACCTACCATCGCATCGAGTGTGTCAACACGATTGAGAAGGATAAATGGTGGAGTAGCAAAATCAAAAGCATACTGGCATGGACAGGGCATGAACATGGTAAGGATCTTGGTAAAAAGCTTCAAGGTATCTCCAAACCAGTACAACTGAAGCGCCATGGCACAACCTTTGGGCTCAGATATCAGTATACCTAGCAGGAATATCGGAATTGGTCGCCACCATGGTGTGGTCTATACTATCCTCTAAAGCAACACATGATGCACCTGAATCAGACCTTCCATCGGGCCGATACAATATGGGGGTCAGAAGAAGAAAAAGCATTCACAACATTGAGGAATTTGTTCTTGGAAGACGATGATATGGATTGTTGTGTAATAGTTGAGGAGGAGGAGGAAGACGGACTCACTATCCAGACAGTAGAGAAGGGAGCATCTCTCAAGAACTGGACCGCTAAACATACAAGGGCCCGACGAGTCTCGGGGTAGCAAGGCTGATAGCATTGTTTACTTTCGAAAATTATTTCCTCTTTTGCATTTTATTTTAAATAATATTTTCAGTGTCTGTTTCGAAAAAATTTATTTGAAATCATTTTGTTTGACATACTAAATGGCTTGATGTTTTATATTACTATTTTTCTTTCATATCTTTATCCCTGCAACATTACTATTTCTTATCTTAAAGAACCAACGACTGTGACATGTAATGAGATAACGCAACCCAAGGACAGTGATTCAGAAGAAATAGAAAAAGAGGATGTAATACCTGAAGAAATTGTTAGAGAAGTGGAGAACTTTTAGAACAAGCCCAAGTCCAACCTGGACGAGACCGAGATAGTAAACTTGGAAGACTCCTAAACCGTCAAAGAAACCCACATAAGCATCCATTTGTCACTGTTAGAGAATGAAGAATACACTCGGTTCCTAAAATAATATGAGGAAATCTTTGCATGGTCATTCGACGACATGACATGTTTGAGCACATCCATAGTGGCTCACAAGTTACCTACAAATCCAATGTGTCTACCAGCGAAGCAGAAACTCAGGAAATTCAAGCCAGACATGAGCTTGAAAATAAAGGAAGAATTTACCAAGCATATCAAAGCCAAGGTTCTCAGGGTAGTCGAATACCCCACTTGGCTGGCTAACATTGTACCGGTTCCAAAGAAAGATGAGAAAGTCAGAGTCAGTGTTGATTATCGGGATTTAAACAGAGCAAGTCCGTAGGATGATTTCCCGCTACCAAATATACACATTCTGATCGACAATTGCGCCAAGCATGAACTCTAGTCCTTTGTAGATTACTTTGCGAGTTACCATCAGATTTGGATGGACGAAGAAGACGCAGAGAAAACAGCCTTCATTACACCATGGGGAGTGTATTGTTACAAAATGATGTCGTTCGGTCTGAAAAATGCTGGGAACACCTACATGAGGGCTATGCCAACGATCATCCATGATATGATACATAAAGAAATTGAGGTATATGTTGATCATGTCATCATCAAATCCAAGAGGGTACATATCACATAGCAGATTTGAGGAAATTCTTTGATCGGCTGCGGAGGTACAATCTCAAGTTAAATCCCGCAAAGTGTGCATTCGGAGTTCCTGCTAAAAAATTGTTGAGATTCATCGTCACTCGCCGAGGAATAGAGTTGGACCCGTCAAAGGTTAAAGCCATCCAGGAACTACCAACACCAAAAAGCAGAAGGATGTGATGAGTTTCTTAGGATGCCTTAACTACATCAGTCGTTTCATAGCACAGTCCATAGTAATATGTGAGCCTATTTTCAGATGCTGAAGAAAGATGCCGCAACCAGTTCAACCGGGGATAGTCAAAAGGCTTTTGACAAAATCAAGGAGTATCTGTCCACATCACCAGTCTTAGTCCCGCCAGAGACTGGTAGGCCACTATTACTATACCTTGCAGTGTTAGATAGAGCTTTCGGTTGTGTTCTGGGATAGCATGACAAGACAGGAAGAAAGGATGAGGCCATATATTATTTGAGTAAGAATTTTACTCCATATGAAGCACGGTACTCTCTACTAGAACGCACTTTATACGCTCTAAACTGGATAGCTTAGAAGCTAAGGCATTACTTATGTTCCTATACTTATCTCATATCAAAGATGGATCCCCTGAAGTACACCTTTCAGAAACCCATGCCTACTGGAAGCTGGCCAAGTGGAAAATCTTGCTAAGTGAGTTCGACATCATCTATGTAACTCAGAAGGCAGTCAAGGGATAGGCATTAGAAGAACATCTTGCTGAAAATCCTCTAGAAGGAGAATACGAACCCCTAAAAACGTATTTTCCTACTAAGGAGATATCATTCGTAGGAGAAGATATTTTTGAAGCCTACGACGGTTGGAGAATATTTTTTGAAGGAGCTGCAAATTTCAAAGGAGTAGGTATCAGAGTCGTCTTAGTATCAGAAACTAGTCATCATTATCCGGTGTCTGCAAAACTCAGATTCCCATGCGGAATATGAAGCTTGCATATTGGGGCTCAACTTGGCTGTTGATATGAATATTCATGAACTGCTAGTGATCGGCGATTCAGACCTGCTGGTACATCAAGTTCAAGGAGAATGGGCTACCATGAATTCCAAAATACTACCATATTTGCATCATGTACAAGAAATGAAGAAGAGGTTCACAAAGATAGAATTTCGGCATGTCCCCAAAATTCATAATGAATTCATAGACGCATTGGCCACCTTGTCATCAATGATACAACATCCAGACAAGAATTTCATCGATCCCATTCCGGTGAGGATCCATAATCAGCCGGCATACAACAAAACTCACAATAATATAACAAGCCAAGTAATTATAGAAGACAGCAAAGAACATGAAACAGTTAAAAACATGAAGCAATTAGATTGGAAACGAGGAGGGGATCATGTAAGCAGACAATTTGGTGGTGCATAGATACTCGTCACCTCACCTATACACCACTCACATGCAATTTCACATAACAATTTAGTTGGGGTTCCTATTCCCTCAAGTCAAGGTTAAACCAAGCACTTACCTCAATTTTGCAGGCCACTCACTGTTCAATTATAGCTTTTCCTCTTGAATTCACCTCCAATACACTCGAATATAACCATAACTAACTTAATATCATTATTTAATGCTAAAGGAACTAACTTTACTGAAAATTATAATTTTTCCTAAGTTTTCTAAGAAAAAAGCTAAAACTCGACCCCGGGCCCGCTTGGTCCAAACTCGGGGTTCAGACAAAATTACGTTTATCCATTCACCCATGAACCCGAATATATAATTAGTTTCGAAATCCGAACTCAATTCGAGTAAAGATTCGATTTTTAAAAAATTTCCTAATTCTACCCAAACCCTCAATTTTTACCATGAAAATTCTTAGTTTTTGATTTAAATGTGATGAAAAACATTGTGTAATTGAAAGAGTAAAGTTTAGAATTGATTACCAACAACTTGAGGATGAACTTTGATGAAGAAAATCGTCTTTAGGGCTGTGGGGTTCGAAAATTATGAAGAAAAGGGGTTACGTCCGTGTTTAAAAGGGTATTTATATAGCTGGGCAGGCCTTCTATGCGTTCGCGTGGGCCTGCCTGCGTTCGCATAGGGTCAGGCCTTATTGGCCTTGGCGATCGCGTAAGGGGGGAGGGGCTACGTTCGCATAGGGTACTTGGACTCCCCTCCCCCCAAGCCCAAATTACACTGTGTGTTCGCATGGGTAGCTACGCGTTCGCATAGCACAGTTGGTGGCCCCTTGAAACTTGCACTATGCGATCGCGGATAGGGCTATGCGATCACGTAGCACTAATTTCATGCGCACCAGAACCAGCAAAAACAGAAATTTTCATAAGTGTAAAACACCCTGTGGCCTACCCGAAACTCACCCGAGCCCTCGGGGCTCTAAACCAAACATGCACACAAGTCTAAAAACATCATACAGACTTGCTTGTGCGATCAAATCATGAAAATAACATGTAATACTATGAATTAACCTCAAAACTCATCATTTTTCTCAAGAACACTCAAAGTTCATTATTTCTCAATCGGACATCCAAATCACGTCAATAACCTTCGTTTTGCACCAAATTTCAGAGTTAACATTTAAGTACTATAACAAATCTGTACAAGGCTCCGGAACCAAAATACGGGCCCGATACCAATTGTTTCAAACATTAATTATTTTTTTATTTCATTAATATTTCAGCAAAATAATTTCTTTCAAAATTGATTTCTAAGGCTTGGGACCTCAGAATTCATTTTCGGGCATACGCCCAAGTCCCATATTTTACTGCGGACCTCCCGGGATTGTCGGAACACATATCCGAGTCTGTTTACTCAAAATGTTGACCAAAGTCAACTATAATCTAACTTTTAATTCTAAAAATTATTGTTTTTTATATTTTCAAATAAAAGCTTTCGGGTTTCACACCATAACTGCGCACGCAAATTGAGGTAGTTAAAAATTAATCTTTTTGTGGACAATAAGCCTAGAACGGAGTCTAAATTCATAAAATGACCCCCTGGGTCATCACAATCTCCACCTCTAAAACAAACATTCGTCCTCGAACGGACATAGAAAATTATCTGAATTAGCAAACAAGTGGTGATATCTACTCTGCATGTTTGACTCGAGAAGGATCACAATACACCGTGAAAGAAACCGAATCCGATGGTAACACCAACACCGGTGCTGAAGTCAAAGCTGTCTTGAGCTTTTGAAAGCTCGCCTCACACTCGTCTGACCATTTAAATGGAGCACCCTTTTGGTCCAATATGATCTTAATAGTTTCTCATAATCAATTGCAGAATCATCAACTAACTTCACGTTAACAATAATCTCCTTTCAAACCTTCACAATACTGACAACGAGATGCGTCTCATAGAGAACTCATAATTACCTACCTGAATTACCGTGTTTCATCTAACGCCATGAGGGTGGGAACCTACCTTGTAGGTTAAAGCTCAATAATTATAACACAAATTTGGAAAATTATGCACGAATAAATTTTATACAAAAATTTTCAAATAAACCTAACATGCATGACTCTTAATAGTACTATAGTACAAAATTTAATTTCAGAAGAGAGAATTTAAGCACAAGAATTTCCATCACAAGGATCTCGTCCTTATATAACTTCCATCGCGGCTCGTAGCCCGATTTAAATGTATCAAATCATATTAAAATGCGAGGAACTCATCCTTAATTTTGAAGCACATGTAATATGCACATTGTGCCAATTGAAACATCTCTTTTTCTTCTTTTAAATATTTTTCGTTAAACAAAATTAAAACACGTACTGATAGACATATATATCTCCATAGAATTTCTCAATACAAGTATTCACATAAGTAGATTTCAGGTTTACGAATCTCACTCATGAGTGGAGCATATTAGGAGAACTTTCTTAGATACTCATAACCGAATCAAGTTAAGAAAATTACCATTTTATAGTAACTAGAAATTGCAATTCTAATGACACTATCTGATATAGCAACCTCATCCATACCATAGAAACTATATCAACAGGCTCGGTCTCAACCTCTAGGAGTCTGACCTCCACCTTCGACATTCCAACCATTTTTTCCCTAGTTGGTCATGTAAGTTGAGTTGTAACTGCAATGGGGCACGTAGCCTGAGTGCTTTGATGAGATATGACTCTCCCAAGTCTAGGAAAATTTCTACCACTAGCCGAAATGAAGTATCAACCTGATACATAGATGTCACGATGTCTGACAATCCACAATGTTAAACATCACAGCTCATATAACTCAACCCTGTTGCTTTCAACTTATTCCCATGTTCTGCAATACTTCATAGCAGCGGTCAAGAAAGTCATGAGGGTCCTCAAAAGATGTACCACTGAAATGGAGTGGAAATAGTTTGGTAAACTTGTCCAACCTCAATAAACGGGCTAGAGCATCCTGCAACACTGGAGTAGCTACAAATCCTTCTGGAACTTGAACTAGTCCAACATGTACCGACTGAGCTAGAACCTCCACGTCTAGATCCATTTGAGAGTTTATAATAGGTGCTGATGTTCGAGCTTTAGACTGAGCTCTGCTTCTGTCTCTTCCCCTAATCGTAGCTGTTATTGGGCCTTCATCTCCTGTCTGGTTGTAGACGCTTTGCGCGTTGTCAAGATTTCTGAGAGGACGAGAATAGACAAGTTCAATCATTAATAGTAGAATAAATTCGCACGATAAAGTAGAATGGAAGTGAAATTGTTCTTAACACAATAGCCTCAAATATACCTCGTGTCTCCGAATAATAGATAGCTGCCACAAAAATCTCTACTGCTGGTTGGTACCTGGATCTGCACAAAAGAGTGCAGAGTGTAGTATCGGTACAACTGACCCCATGTACTGAGTAAGTACCGAGCCTAACCCCGACGAAGTAGTGATGGGGCTAAGGCGGGGAAATTTTAACTTAACCTGTGACAATATATGTAGATAATAAAAATACAAAACAATTCTATGCCAACAAGAAAATATAACTGCAACAATGAATAGATAAAATAACTCAGTCGCCTATTCCAAGCCTCGGCTGTCACCAAAATTTCCCACAACTTTCCATGTTTCCAAACTTTAATTTAAAATAAGCAAATGTGCAAGATATAGGAAAACGGTAGGATAAAACAATAAACTTCCAAATCTTTGTAATAAAAATCAGTAAAGCATAATTATCCTCCCTTATCATTGTCATATGTTTATATTTTCCCTATTCACCCTTATCAAAGTAATATATATTTATTTCCCCTCTCCACTCTTATCACAGTCACATATATTTATTTCCCCTGTCCACCCTTATCACAATCTTATATATTTATTTCCCCTGTCCACCTTTATCATAGTCATATATATTTATTTCCCCTGTCCACCCTTATCACAGTCATATATATTTATTTCTATCAAAACATTCACAATTCAGGTCAAGCCTTTCACAATACTTTTGTCTCAACAGTCATAAACAATAAACGATAGCTCTCACAAACTTCATAAGTAATATCTCAAAATGAACCAACAGGAATATACATACATACATACATACATACATACATACATATACATATATATATATACATCTCGTAAAAACAATGTCAACCCACTCGGTCTTTATGTACCACATTGAAACCAAGGGACACAACTAATACTTTTCCAAACATGATTGCAACAAATCTCACAACAGTATAACAAGCCAAGTAATTATAGAAGACAACAATGAACATGAAACAATTAAAAACATGAAGCAATTAGATTGGAAACGGGGAGGGGATCATGTCAACAGACAATTTAATGGTGCATATATACTCGTCACTTAACCTATACACCACTCACATGCAATTTCACATAAAAATTTAGTTGGGGATTCCTATTCCCTCAAGTAAAGGTTAAACCAAGCACTTACCTCAATTTCGCAGGCCACTCACTGTTAAATTATAGCTTTTCCTCTTGAATTCACCTTCAATACACTCGAATCTAACCATAATTAACTTAATATCATTAATTAGTGATAAAGGAACTAAATTTACTGAAAATTATAATTTTTCCTAAGTTTTCTAAAAAAAAGTTAAAAC
>ML334450.1:0-16564 GCA_005239505.1 Nicotiana paniculata
GATCCATATATGATGTATATTGCTGCGGAGTGCAGCCCGATCCATATAACATACGTTGCGGCATACAGCCCAATCCATATAATAGTCGACTGCGCTCACTGGGGGTGTACAGACTCCTGGAGGGGCTCCTTCAGCCCAAGCGCTATACTGCTGCGGCGTGCACCTCGATCCAATATATACATTGTTGCGGCGTGCAGTCCGACCCATATATAATGTATATTGTTGCGACGTGCATCCCGATCCATATAACATACATATATTGCTGCGGCGTGCAACCCGATCCATACATAATATATATTCTATATTGCTACGGCGTGAAGCCCGATCCATATGCAATATATAACATATATATTGCTGCGGCGTGCAACCTGATCCATAACTATCCTCACATACTCGGCTCTCGGCCTGAACATATATATTGCTGCGGCGTGCAGCCCGATCCATAACTATCCTCACATACTCGGCTCTCGTCCTGACTCAGTCATCCTGACAAGCCACTCGAGCAATTCATCTCAACTCACGGGACTCAGCCCAAAATACTTCTCAGAGTTTCAAAGCAGTGTGATAACAGTGAAAATAACAACAAGTGGTAAACATGACTGAGTTCACAGATGTTCTATCAAGATAGAGGGAGAATAGTGTAAAAGTACCTCTGAGGGTCTAAAATAGGTCGGCACAAGGCCCCAAACATGGCTCACATCCCATAAACAAGTATAAACTTCTGAAATACAGGATATCGCAAGGTTTCAAATCGAATACGCGACTTAATAGTCGCTACGAGACGGACCAGGTCACAATCCCTATCGATGCACACCCACACGCTCGTCACCTAGCATGTGTGTCACCTCATTTACCAAACAATATCAAATACCGAGGTTTCATATCCTCAGGTTTAGAGTTACCATCATTACTTACCTCAAAACAACCCAAAAACTACTCTGCGGTGCTCTTTCCCCTCGAATCAGCTCCCAAATGCTCTGATTCTATCACAAAACAGATCAATAACATCAAAATATGCTAGGGAGACGAACCCCAATCGAAAACTATCAAAATTAGGCACAATTCCCAAAATTTTCCAAATCCAGCCCCCGGGCCCACGTCTCGCAATTCGATAAAATTAACACTACGAGAATCCTCATCCTCCCACGATTATATACATACCAAGACACCAAAATCGGACCACAATTTCCCACTCAAATCATCAAAAGAAATTTTCAATTTTCATGCACCTAACCTCCCCAATCTTGGGTTTAAATCCAACAAATTTTTGATTTAATTACTTAGAGAATGACATACAATTGAGTTATGAAGTCAAAAATCTTACCTCCAAGTGATTTCCTTCGATTTCCTCTTCAATCCCTCTCAAAGAGCTCCAAACCCGCTCTACAATGGAGGAAAAATGGACTAAATTTTGCAAAAATGGCCTTTTAAAACATTTGGCCCAGCACTAAGTATTCCTTCAGTGCGATCGCGTCTCCAACTACGCGTTCGCGATGCATTGGATCTCCTCCCTCTGTGCGATTGCGTCCACACAATCGCGTTCGCATAGAGTAACCAAACACCCCCTGCCACACGCGCCCACACTGTGCGATCACAATGCACCTCACGCGACCGCACTTTTCTAGCTCCTCTCCCTTCGCGATCGCGGACCACTAAAGGAGATCGCATATAAAAATTTTGTGCTGCCTCACCAATAAGATTATGCGATCGCAGCCTCACCATTGCGATCGCATACAAGGAAACCAGACCAAAAAAAATACAGCAGCAACAACTGCCTTTTAAGGCCAAACACACTTCGTTAACCACCCGAAACACAGCCGAGGCCCCCAGGACATCAACCAATCCTACCAACACACCCGATAACATCATTCAAACTTAGTCGAGCCTCCGAAACACCAAAAACAATGTAAAAACACCAAAAATCACATCAAATTCAAGCCTATGAACTTTGAAACTTCTAATTCCGCCAATGATGCCGAAACCAACCAAAACACGTCCGAATGACCTGAACATTTGCACACATATCCAAAATGGCATTACAAACTTGCTCCAACTTCCGAAATTCCATTCCGACCCCGATAGCCTATTTTTCACTGCCGACCAGAAATCGCCAAAAACTAATTTTCGCCAATTGAAGCCTAATTCTACTCTGGACATCAAAACTTCATTTCGAACACACTCATAAGTCCCAAATCTCCTAACAAAGCTATCCGAGCCACAGAATCCACATTTCGAGGTCGTTTACCAATAAATCAACTCCCAGTTGACTTTTTAAACTATTAAGCTAATTTAAGAGACTAAGTGTCTCAGTTCTCACCATGACCACTCCGAACCCGAACCAACCAACCCAACACAACATAAATAGGCTAAGAAACATATGATAAATCAGAAACGGGGGAAACGGAGCTAATCTCACGGAACGACCGGCCGGCTCGTCACAGATATATTTAGAAATAATGGCTAACCCTTATAAGCATTTTAACACATCACATAATCAACTGTAAGTGCAATTTCTTCAATCGCAATTTTAATTTCACAACTAAAATCATCCCAACAATGTTCCCTCCTTCTTTAACCACAACTTTAATTTATATCACACCATCAAGAACAAGACAACACTTTATTCACCTATATTTTTTTTCTTTTCTTTTTTTCCAGATTTTTCTTCTTTTTTTCTTTTTAAAATTTCTGCTAGTGGTGTATTATTTTACAAAACAAGTGCACCTTTCTTCCCTTTATTGGTTTCACTCAAAAGTCACCCCACACCTAGTCCCTTCTTACTTCTTTTAGCGCTCATTTTACAATTACAGTGTCTTAAGAGGTAAAGGATCAAAATAATATCAATTAAGAATAAAAAGGGGCATAGGCTTGTAATGTGGGTGTCAAACAAAATCTATAGGCTCGAAGGGTTAACTAGAGATAGATTTTATTTATGGTAAGAAATAAGCTCAAAAAAATCAAATAAAGACTAAATTCATTTTTCAAACCGGGCATCACCTCAAATTTCACTTCGGCTCATATACCGGGCAAGTTCTATAATCAATTACAAAAATATAGACTACACAAAAACCTTACCACACATAGCACATGACTCACTAAGGGATGGTCCCATTCCGATTCCTAACTAATGCAAGTATTCACAAAGCCACGAGATATCAAGCATTTAGCACAAAGTGAACAATAGTCAAATAAATGAGATGTAGGCGTCAGAAGACATGCTATCCAATTAAACAAGACATCATCAATAATTTCAAATAATAGGGAAGATACTACACATGCCAAAGCCTAAATATGCTATTATCAAACAACTCAACGCGCCTAGGAATCTCATCTTTCTTCCTCCATTTATTCCCTAAATTCTTAATCTACTCTAAAAGAAAAAAACTACCCGGTTCAAACTACATCCCATGGAAAAGAACCGAGACACAAAGAAAAACCACGGGGAATTATTGCTACCTATGAAAAACTAAAAGAAATTATTTTTGTTTATTTTTTAATTTTACAATTTTTTGTTTAGACTTTAATCCCTCAAGAAAACTGTCTAGGAGATCCATCGTCGGGAAAAGTTCAATTTTTCTACTTTTTTTTCGATTTTTCTTAGGAGCTACTAAAATACTACACAATTACAAAAACAAAAATAAGAAGTTAACATTTTTCTAACATACTACTAATAATTATCTTGAGAAATTCCCCCACCCCACACTTAAAGGAGTGCAGTGTCCCCAATGCACAAATAAAGAAAAACAATAATGAGAGTGGACAATAAAATCCCTGAAAGGCCGAAGCAATATCGGCTCACAGGGTACTCAGACTTCCCCCAGGCATGGTCCCTTGTGTGGGTACCTCACACTAGTTCCAACCATTGGGATCACTTTTGCACTTTTCCAATGGCTTTGCTTCCTACACTTTTAATCCTACAAAATAAAAACAACACTACATCAATAATAAGATAAAAGTAAAAATAAAAGAAAGCAGTAAAGCTGGACTGCCTCCCAACAAGCGCCTAATTTAAAGTCGCGGCACGACTTGAACTACTTTTTGCCTCCACATCGAACTTATGAATTGAACCCCTAATTTGGCTTCATGCTTTCTGTTATGCTCCCTGGGCAGCGAGACAACTTTAATTGGGTCAAGCAACCTATATCGCGTTTTACACTTCTTGGCCTTCGGATGAGGTATGTAATTCTGTCACTCTGGCACGACGAATTCAACAATGTAGCCATCCCGCTCCTCATCCATTGGCTCCTCTAAAGGCTCAGATGACTCGATTTTCATGTATCATCCAAACACAATGTTGAAAAATGTATGGAATGAGGAACAATAAGCCCTAACTCTAGAATTGTAATACTCTTTACATCCTCATATATACACACATTAGAGTCTTCAAATATAATATTATCTACTTCCTCACATGGCTCTAGTGTACTTTTCTCAACATGGGCATCATTAACAAACATATGCTCGAATGATTGACTCTCCACTTTTAGCTCCACAATTTGGCGTATAAGCTCGTTTTTCAACTTCACACAACTCATTACTATTTTTTTGGGCGTTAGACACATCAACCTTTGCAATCAATTGAGCTCCCAATTCGTGAATAACAGTGCCAAATTTTTTGATCTTTTGTCCCAGTTCAGCTCTTCCTTCTATTAAGTCTTTTATACTATCTGTAATTTTCTCACGTTGAGCCTTATATATTCCAATATTTCAGCTTGTTCCACAAGCCAAGTTTGACTCATAATCTCCTCTTTTTCAAAATTTTTCTCTTGCTGGTACTCGCTCTCTTCACTCAATTCTTCCATATTGGCCTTCATTCTTGTGATTGTTGCCCTCATTCTTTTCATATCTTTTTTGAATTCATCATGTTTCTCTTCTACTTGCCTCAGAATATCCCTAATATATGCATCACATTCAATATCACGCACTTCATTGCCCCTATCAAACTCACAAACACTGTTAGCAAGATCATAATAATGGCTCAGTGAAGGATGAAAAGAATTAGGACAACCATCCCAATAGCCATCTTGACCACCACAGATATTACAAATATTCCACTCAAAGGATTGAGATGTGCGCACAACTCACTCTCGGGAATATTCTGACAATTTCTCCACCAGTAGGTCCTCCACAATATGGACAAGGATCATCAAAGTAAGAATAATCATCATTCAAACAATTTTCATTCCAAGATGTCATGTCAAAATAAGAAAAAAAAATACTAACTAAATAAGAAAATTAAAAACTTAAACAAAAATCAATTAAAAGCTAGACTTAGATAAACAACCAATAACTAAGTCCCCGGCAACGACGCCAAAAACTCGTTGGTTCTCCAAGTACACACAAGCATACGTGGCCTCTTGTAATAAAGTGACTCGAAAGTCGGATGAAGAACCCACAAAGACTTAGATTAATCGTTAACTAAGCAAACAAAAATCAATTTACTGTCCAAGATGATGAAAAGTTTAATTTTTCTATTACAAATACTATTATTAAATTTAAACACCTAACCAAGGGAGATATAGCTTCCGGGGTTGTGGTCGGTTTATCAATACTATTGAGTTCGTAATTACACCTCTTAATCCAAATTATCTATGGTTTGTAGTTGACCAGATCGTTTATATAAATAGCATGTTCCCACAATACTATCCGTCTATCCATAATATATCAACCCTATATTCCTATGGTCTTGAATCTATCATGAATGAATATAATACGGTATTCAACTAAACAAGATTGTTAGGTATATAACCACGAAATCTTTCCCCGAGCCACGGGTCCAGAAACAAGCTCTCTCTAATTCTACTCTAATCTAAACACGGCTTTCTGAAGCATAGCAGAGACAGTAAATAGAACTCAACTGCTGGCCAAACAATTAAGCAATTATGCACATAATTAGAAAAACAACCAAAGATAATAGCTCGAATTAACGGTAATATAATTATAAACTTCAATATTCATGACAACCACAACCCTAGAACATGAAGTTTAGCTCCACATAGACATGGTAGCAAAACAACAAATTATCAAGAAACAGTAAAGATTACTAAGTTTGATGGAAGAAATATGGAATCTGATGAATTCCGGCCTCCACAGTGGGTCCGTGCTCTCCCTAAGTCTAAAATAGGTCTTCCCCCTTAAAAATGGTATTTAATGACTATTTATATGTTTAGGGAAAATAACTATATGAAATAACTAAGTCCAAAACCAAAAAAGAGACAAAATAAGCTCGAAATTGGACCCGCGCGTCACCACCCGACACACCTCGCGTCAGGCCGCGCTTCGCGAGCTTAAATGCGAGATGAGAGACTCGCGTCGCCCGCTGCTCAATTTATTTCTCCACTTTGATTCTTGTTAGTGCTAGTCACCTAACCTTTCATTCCAAGATTCATGCAACTCAAAACCAAAGACGTTGCCATTACAGGTAATCAACCAAACTTCTCATCTTTTTTTTTTTTTTTTTAATTTCTCCTTTGAATAGATTATCTCTGTTCACCAATTTCTTTATGCACTTTGATCCAAATTTTTATCTCAAAGTACGTACACATAAAATAAAATCAATTAAGCACAATTATAGTACAATTTAATGTAACGACCCAGCCGGTCCTTCCGTGAGATAAGCCATGTTTTCCATAATTCTGCCTTATCATGTATTTCTTATCCTATAGATGATGTGTTGGGTCGGTTGGTTCAGGTTCGGAGTGACCATGGTGAGAATTGAGATAGTTAGTCTCTTAAGTTAGCCTTATAGTTAGAAAAGTCAACCGGAAGTTGACTATTGGGGAAACGATCTCGGAATGTGGATTTTATGGCTCGGATAGCTTCGTTAGGTGATTTGGGACTTAGGAGTGTGTTCGGGGTGCGGTTTAGAGGTCCAGAGTAGAATTAGGCTTGAATTGGCGAAATTGAGTTTTTGGCAATTTTCAGTCGGTGGTGGAAAATTAGCTATCGGGGTCTGAATGGAATTCTGAAAGTTAGAACAGGTTCGTTGCAATGACCCGTATGGTCGTTCCATGAGATTAGCCTCGTTTCCCCCATTTCTGCTTTATCATATGTTGCTTAGCCTATATATGTTGTGTTGGGTAGGTTGGTTGGTTCGGGTTTGGAGTGGTCGTGGTGAGAACTAAGACACTTAGTCTCTTAAATTAACTTAATAGTTGAAAAAGTCAACTGGGAGTTGACTTATTGGTAAACGACCTCGGAATGCGGATTTTATGGCTCAGATACCTTCATTAGGTGATTTGGAACTTAGGAGTGTGTTTAGAATGAAGTTTTGATGTCCAGTGTAGAATTAGACTTGAATTGGCGAAAGTTAGTTTTTGGCAATTTTCGGTTGACAGGGGAAAATAGGCTATCGGGGTTGGAATGGAATTCCGGAAGTTGGAGCAGGTTTGTATTGTCATTTTGGATATGTGTGCAAATTTTCAGGTCAATCGGATGTGTTTTGGTTAGTTTCGGCATCATTGGCGAAATTTAGAAATTTCAAAGTTCATAGGCTTGAATTTGAGGTAATTTTTGTGTTTTCGCGTTGTTTTGGTGTTTCGAAGGCTTGACTAAGTTTGAATAATGTTATGGGATGTGTTGGCGTGTTTGGTTGAGGTCCTGAGGGCCTCAGGTGTATTTCAGATGCTCAAACGGGCATTTTTGGTCTTAAGGAGTCTGCTATTTTTTTGGTGTTTTAGCAGCAGTGGTTTCTTCATTGTGATCGCATGAGTTCATCCGTGATCGCGTAGAGTAAGTTTGAGGGAGGCAGGATTGTTCTATGCGAAGGTGTAATAAGGTTTGCGATTGCATAGGTTGGGCAGCTGAAGCGTGACCCTTTGCGCGATCACATAGGTGTTCTTAGGCGCGTGTGTGGGATGGACATTTGAGCTATGCGAACACGTGTGTTGGTATGCGAACACGTAGAGTGGCCTGGGCTGTGCATCCCGATCGCGTGGCTGGAGACGCGATCGCACTGAAGGGAATATTAGTGCTGGGCAAAATGTTTTAAAAGGCCATCTTTGCGAATTGAGTCCATTTTTCCTCCATTATTTATTGGGTTTGGAGCTCTTTGAAAGGGTTTGAAGAGGAAATCGAAGGAAATCACATGGAGGTAAGAATTTCAACTTCATAACTCGATTCTATGTTGTTTTCTAAGTAATTAAACTGGAAATTTGTGGAATTTAAACCCAAAATTGGGGAGATTAGGTGCATGAAAATTGGAAATTCCTTTTGATGATTTGAGTGGGCAATTGTGGTCCGATTTTGATGTTCTTGGTATGTATAGAATCTTGGGAGGATGAGTATTCTAGTGATGTAAATTTTATCGAATTCTGAGACGTGGGCCCTGGGCTCGGTTTTGGTCAAATTTCGAGAATTGTGTCTAAATTGATAGTTTTCGAGTTTTTGTATTGATGATGTTAAACTGGTTTTGGTTAGATTCGGAGCAATCGGGAGCCGATTTGAGGGGCAAGAACATCGCAAATTAGTATTGTGGCCCGGTAGAGGTAAGTAATGGCAATAAATCTTGTTCTGATGGTAGGAAACCCCAGACTTCGTATTTCTCACTATTTTTAGAATGGCGCACATGTCGGATGACGAGTATGTGGCGTGCATTGATTTTTGGATTGGACTTGGTCCTCTCCACGACAACTATTGAGTTGCGTATTTTTACTCTAAATCATATGTTAAATTGTGTGCTAAAAACTATTGCTATATTTGGGCTATAAGCCAAGTTTGGGGCCTCGTGCCGACTTGTCACTACCCCAAATCCTAAACCGGCCGTGATGGCGCCTATCGTGGAACTAGACTAGCCAACATTCACATATTTACATTTTCATACCAAAATCCCCAACTCATTTTCAACACAGACTCTGACTCTGACCTTCCCATCCTTCTTTGGTACTGGCACAATGTTGGCCAACCATGTCGGGTACTCAACTACCCTGAGAACCTTGGCATTGATCTGCTTGGTGACTTCTTCTTTGATTTTCAAACTTATGTCAGGTTTGAACTTCCTGAGCTTTTGTTTTACCGGTGGACACATTGTATTGGTTGGCAATTTGTGAGCCACAATGGATGTACTTAGACCAGTCATGTCATCGTACGACCATGAAAATATGTCTTTACACTCTTTCAAGAATTATGTGTATTCCACTTGATCTGATGGCGATAGATAAATGCTGATGCGAGTTTCTTTGACAGTTTCTGAATCTCCTAGGTTGACTATCTCGGTTTCGTCCAGATTGGACTTAGGTCTATTTTCAAAATCCTCAACTTCTCTCATAATTTCATCGGGTATGGTATCTTCTTCTTCTGAATCACTGTCCTTTGTTGCGTTGTCTCATTGCATGTCACCGTCATTGGTTCATCAAGACAGGAAATAGTAATCCTGTAAGATAAAATAATGAGAGAAAATGATATAAATGAATACAGATTCGTTGAAACGTAAAAGTGATTTTCGAATGTTTTGGAACATTGGAGATTTTATTGGAAAATGAAAAAAATGGAAATACGGAAAAGGAAATCATTAGCAAAATGAAATAAACAATGTTTGTTCAGCCTTGCTACCTTGGGACTCGTCGGGCCCTTGATGATGATTCCAGAATGCACGAGCCAATCTTTGGGGAGGGGAATAATCAAAATAAAGAAACAAAAACAAAAGGTAGCCAAGTCAGTGAGGATCATGAGAAAATATTGCAGTATTTAAACACATAGTGTAGGAATATAAAAGTGTGTCCTAATTTGGGAGCCTCGTTATGCCCGAGGTAGGCCTAGCGACAAGTTGATTTGGAGAACTTAGATGCCAAAATGACTCATTTCATTAATGTAGAAATAGATGAATCCAAAACAACACTAAAATAGTAAGCAGGAAATAAAGTCACTAATGGCCATTGGCCTTATTACATTGATAAAAACGAAAAAAAGGAAATCCTATCCTACTTGGTCCCAGAAAGACCATCCCCAGATTCGGCACCCTTGATCCCATCGAATAGGTTCCCTAGCTCACGCAATCCTAGCAGCAGGTATTTCTTAATGTGTTTCTTATCACTGGAGGAAAGGTCTTCCCACCAGTTCAGGAGCTTTGGATGGATATTGCTGACCATGTCGAATCTAGGGACTTCGTGCCTCATATTCTGCAAGACAAACATAGTTAGGCTCTTACCCCCACCAGACTCGACTATTTATACACTTATGATTAGCATACAAGCATTTAGTTCTCCTAATAAATGCACAGAACATGATTGTGTCCGTTGGGATTATGAAAATCCTGGTGGACTTTTGGATAAGGCTATCTTAAAGGGTTATTGTACGGACGACACATTAACCCGGATAGGTTTGACCATGATGCATGTAAAATATAACAGAGTAAAGTTTCCATGGGGTTTTAGACTGGTACCCTCGAGCGGACAACTCAAGGGCGAAAGGCAGGGAACCGTCGACTGCACCACTGATCGACTAGTTTTACCGCAAATAAGCCTTTCCGAATTTAGGGGGTAATAATATAGGAAGAGCGCAACCACTCATCAAGCGTTTTTATAGTATTTTTTTTGGCACGAGTGGATTATGAATGTTGAGCATGATTATGCAATAATAAATAAGCATTAAAAACATGTTGCATGTATTTTCACGTTAGGAAAACGGTAAATACAACAATTATGATTTAAAGCGGTTACAAAGGAAACAAAGAAACATGTTAGTTTTGCCTTTTGGAAGGAATAAATATTCAAAAGAGATAAACAATTAATTGCACATAGAGGGGGAAAAAGGAAAGGAGCAAATATCAAACAAAGCATACTCGGACAAATTCACAAAGCGGTTTGTAATGGTAAAAGCCTATAATCCCCAGCGAAGTCGCCATGCTGTCGCGCCCCCTTTTTTCCCAACTTCCTTTCGGGTTGGTCAAGGGTTTTGACATTATTGGGACAACTTGTTTCCTTTTGGGAAAGGGGTATGCAGGATTGGAAGAGTCGCCACCTAACGAATTAAGGTGCATTAGGCACCTATTTTGGGTCATTTACAAACAAGTTTTGATAACCAGAGACAGGGTAAGGGCTTGAAATTATCCTAAGGGGAAGGTGTTAGGCACCCCTCAGGATCCACAAATGTGGTTCCTGTCCAAACAACTTTTGTGAATTTGGTACGGCTTGGCAAACAAACAAATAAAGGCTCAAATAAGAGGGGATTTAAGTCTTAAGCATGCAGATGTTTGAAAATAGTAAAGAAGGTTTGATTTTGAAAGGATTACAATCTAAAATATAAAGGGTATCCTAGATTTATAATAATATGGGTCACATCAATGCAATATCCGGTATGACACTCCTCGAAGAGGGGCTACACGTGGTATTAGCGCACCGATCATCATATACATATTCTACCCTTTCCCACCCTATTAAAGTAGCTAAATCGAGTGTTAGTATCGACCTCTATCGCATGTTGTTACCCTCCCCTTCCTAACAGTCCCAGAGAAATTTAGGACTTCTATCCTATAAGGGAGGTGCTAGACAGACCCTCAGGTTTTAAAGGTAAAAATTACTAAGACGACACATAATAAAACATATAGGACTTCAATAAAGGGGATCATGGAAAGCAAATAAAAGGCTCAAGTATACCTCCACACATAGTACACATAAACAACATGACTCATACACAGTTAAGGTCCAGATTCAGGTTAAGATCCTAAGCATGGTATCTAAGTGATAACACAAAGACAGATTTATTGCATAACTCAGAGAGGAAGTCTTAATCAGGCTTGCCTACTGGTTTTAAACATGCTGACAGTTGAACACTAATCACAAAGGACAGTTCTGGTTTTATTTCTTTATGGCTGATTACCTAAGACTTGCCTAGGCGTGTAGCAGTTATGATGACAATTTCAGGTCGTTATACCTAATAGCATGCAGTTCTAAGTGTTGCAAATATTCAGAGACTAATTACCAGTTTGTTAGAACAGGAGGATTGTTTTATACATCTTTATTTAAACTAAGTGTAGTTAAATGAGTACGATCCTATAACATGATGTCTAATGCAGAATGATGCATATGCAGTTGCTAAAACAAGATCCCTAAATGCACATAGAATCACAACATTAGTGCGGAGCATATTTGCAGCATGATGAGTGCAACACATTTATCCTAAGACGGGATTTCTAAATGAAGTTTAAGAACATGTTTACAAGGCATAACCACATAATAACAATTTATTTTGTTGGTATTATTTACCCTATAGAAAGGATTTCAAAGGTGATGATCAGATGCTGAAAACAGTACATATAAATCCTAAATAGCATGATATCTAATGCATGGCATGTTGTAGCTTAACATGGCTGCTATTGCGCATAGAGAGAGTAAGCCTAAGAAGCATGATTTCTACCCTTGATTACACTACAACATGCATATTACCCACCCCTTTTCACTATCCAACCCCAGAGTTGTTTACAATTATTTATTACAGACCATTGAATAGGAATTACATAACTGAAAGTAAAGAAAATAAGAAGTTAACTATAGGGAGCCTACAGTATAGGACCAGATCTCCATGTCCTCAATGCCAAGTAATGTTTCACAGAATTTTAAAAATCCGGATGTGTCAAAGTTCCCTAAGAACCTCAAGGGATCCCGGGCAGTGCTCACACCCAGATTTCATAGCCAAGATAGAGAGTAAGTGCAGTGTGGAATGGCCAGCCTTTGTGTGTCAAAATTCAGAGGGAGCTCAAGGTTCCCAAGGCAATGCTCACATAGAGGGGGGCAAAACTTAATGATGTAAGAGTAGAGTGAGAGTGCTCGACATAGTTTTGAAAAGGTTAAGTAAGAAAACAGTTTTGAAAAGGGTAAGTAAGAAAATAGTTTTAAAGAGGGAAACTTGATTGAAAAAGTTTTATAACAAAGAAGTTTTAACACCAACAAGTTCAGCATCACACAAAGGACCAGGAATAGTCCAACAATCACAAGCAGGGGTAATGGGATTTGAGGGAAAAATACAGAGCATGTGAGGCAAACATGTAGCAGGCAGTACACAATCAGAAGTTCCTAAGGATTCAGGGGATTGGGGGATACAGTAGGGTATAAGATTATACTAACATAACAGGACCAAATAGTTCAAGACAGTAGGATTTACCCTAATCAAACTAATGTACCAAACATAGGCATGAAGATTCACATAGAACATGTGTCAAGTACATAAAGACATGTTGGTTATGACAAATAGAGTATAAATTATCATGTGAATGGAATTCAGGATCCTAGTTACATGTTGAATAACAAAATAATAAGTAAAAGAAAATTAGAAACACAATGAATTGCAACAGTAGTAGAAACGTGTTGATTTGAGAACTGAAATCTGAATTAGAACATACCAGTGAAGTGAAGAAAGCAGTAACACAAATAGGAAGTAGGATATGCACAATAGTTAGCCTTGGCTTGCAGCGGCTAACTTAGAATATTAGTAACTAGCACAGAAAAGAGAGAGAGCAGAGAGTTTTTAGTTGTGAGAGAGAAAGTTGAACAAATTAGTTCGTGTCTTTGTTAATGAAGAGTAGAGAGTATATATAGTTTTAAAGCAGGTAGCAAATAAGGTAAAGTCTGTAGTTAAGCAGTAAATAAAGGAATCAAGATTAATCATCAGAGAATCAAAGTCAGTACTCCCTTCAATTAAGGGGTCAATTTCAAACGGTAATGGACATGTGACAAATAAGGAAAGATACCACATGGCTGACATATAACACATAAGGAAATATTTCAAACTAATACAAGTATAGGGCAGGTAATTAGGCTAGGTACATAACATATTAATTAAGGAATGTCATAAGAATCAGCATAATCAACTACGAAAAATAAGGCAGGGAATGATGGAAATCAGCAAGAAACNCTGACATATAACACATAAGGAAATATTTCAAACTAATACAAGTATAAGGCAGGTAATTAGGCTAGTTACATAACATATTAATTAAGGAATGTCATAAGAATCAGCATAATCAACTACAAAAAATAAGGCAGAGAATGATGGAAATCAACAAGAAACCCTCGAGTGAGGTGCAAATCATAGGAAATTAGCACCAATTAGGGAAAGTATCACGTATGACTGGAATACCACACAAGGAAATAATTTCAGCATATAGAACAAGTAATTAGTCCAGGTTCAGAAAATCTAATTAAGGAAAGGTCTATAAGAATTGATTAACAGTAGAATCAATCAAATAAGGCAAGTGAATAACTCATGGGTCAAAATCAGTAATGTATTACCATAGGAGATCAGTGAATGACACTAATCCTAGGGAATCAGGGACTCGAATAAGGACAACATCAGCTAAAGGAAGTCAACACGAATTAGATAGATAATGGTCAAGAAATCTAAAACCCTAGTAATCACAATAGAGTAAAATCATACGAAATTAGGGATTCACATGAATTATAGAGTAAACGTTGATGAACACCCTAGGGTAAATTTTTAGAGAATCATAAAGCTCATGTGACGCAAGCACATATGCAAACATATTATCAGAGACAAAATCAGGAACTCAAGGTTTAGGACTAAAGATTAGGGTTTTAACACAACAACTCAGATAAAGAGAGAGACTTAATAAATCGCTAAAACACAGTAGAAATCCTAGGATAACACTGAAAAATCATAGGAAAACTGTTTTAGAAAGTTGTTATGAAACCCTAGTTTGAAAATGAAGAATCGTTTTAGGGAAAATGAAACATCTTTAAGAAAAACATCAAAATAGCCCGTAATATGCCAAGATCTATTACGGATCTAAAGAAACCAAGCGATAGTAGTTAGGGTTTCATGGAGACAACCCAAAGAGAAGAAAAATTGGCTAAAGAACTACAGGTTCTGGCCAAAAAATGAAGAGATCTTACTCAGACGGTCGTAGATGGCCGGAAAACGGCATGAAAGGCCATGGGTGGGAGTTGAAACGCTCCAGGTTCACTTGAAGACCTCAAGGTAGTGTCAAGATATCATAGGAGGAGACATAGGCTAGAAGGGGTGAGACCTCATGGTTTCCGGTAAGAGAGGTGGCCGGAGAAGAGAGACAAAGTTCATGAGGGGGGGGGGGAGGTGATAAAGTTCTAGAGAGAACTATAGAGAACCAGAGAGAAGGTGAGAGAGAATGAAAGACGGGGGAAATGAGAAGGGGGGTAGTCATTAGGGATTAATTAAGGTAAGTTTCAATCTGGGCCGTTGATTTGAATTAATCAACCACTCAGATTAAAAAGTGGGATTGAAACGGGTAGTTATAAATACTGGGCTAGACTATTGTGCTGGTTGAATGGGTTAAGGGGTCCGGGTAGATTAGGCTAAAAATTAGGATTAAAAGTGGCTATTTGTTAAATACCCATTTAAAAATAGATAAATGATTAATAATTATAAAAATGAAATTAATGCTTAGTAGATGAAACTAAGGTAATTAATTAGTATTTAAAATAAAAATGGCTAATTATTTGGCAAAAACGGCATAAAATAGGTAATCAGGCTATAATTGCAAAATTATTGCAATTATAGCCATATAATGCCAATTTGGATAATTTGTGAAATAATTAAATCCTAATAGGATCAAAAATGATATATTAAAGCAAGGAATATTTTGAAACTATTTGTAATGCAATTTATGATTAATTATTGGATATAAAAGTACTGGATAAATTAGAAATAAATTAATAAAATGTGGGAAAATTAGAGAAAAAATTCCAATTATTATTAAAACTGATTTTGAAGTTATATATGCAAGTTCAAAAATAGTTTAAGGAAAAAATTGGGTATCAACACCCTTAGGAACAATCTCATTTTTCTTGAAATTATTTCGTGCCATTTTGTTGATTCTGGAAATCTAAACTTCTGTTGTTTCCTTCTCTCACAGATGGTGAGGACTCGCGCTACCGATTAGAGTGAGCAACCACCAGCTAGACCAGAGAGAGGTCGAGCCCGTGGTAGAGGTAGGGATGGGCCAGCCCGTGCAGCAGCCAGGGCAGTACCAGTTGATCCCCCTACTGTTCATGATCAGATTCCCACCGCAGATGCTCCAGCGCGACAGGCTCTGGCACCGGCAGTGCCTATTGTTATTCCGGTCTCCAGGAGACCTTGGCTGAGATTTTGACTGTGTGTACCACCCTTTTCTCAGGCAGTTGCCGCTACTTCTCAGGTCAGGGGAGGCAGTTAGACTCTAGTTGCCCGGGCACCTGAGTAGGTTACTCAGGGCCATCAGACACCGGGGGAAGTTCCAGCCTAGCCGGTTGCTCCAGTTCGGGACTTCGTGGTTCCGGCTATGCCAGAGGACGAGCATCGTAGACTGGAGAGGTTTATTAGACTTCAACCTCCGACATTCAGTGGTGCTGAGGGCGAGGATGCCTAGGGTTTTTTGGATAAGTGTCAGAGGATGCTGCGTACTGCCAGGATTTTGGAGACCAGTGGGGTCTCGTTTGCTACTTTTCAGTTTTCTGGTGCTGCTTTCACTTCGTGGGAGTCTTTTGAGAGGTGTAGGCTGATCACGCTCAACTATGTCTTATAGAAAGACTAAACGGGCGCTGCAAATATAATCTGGGGTATTACACCCAAAGTCGATCCCACAGAGAATTGTACGTAT